>JAQHUG010000020.1:7166273-7222994 GCA_028555095.1 Dicrostonyx torquatus | reverse complement strand
CTACCCACTCGCCCACCCACACGTCTGCAGCACATGCACTTAGCTAAGGAAGGTTAACGTCTCTTAACGTCTGTGTCTATACCGAGTTAACTTTATTTTAATTACCTTATTATTTAGCAATGTTCTGTTGATGGGCTCAAAGTACTTGCTAATGCCATGAAACAATTCTAGTATAACCATATTGAAAAACAAACAAACAGATTTTAGATCTAAAGTACTAACAAGTACTCCTGTCTTTCTACCCTGTAGGTATTCCTGTGTTGTCCAGGTTAGCGCTCAACTCCCGCAATTGATCTCAGTAGCTGGGACTGAGCACACCATGGTAGCCAGCTTACCTGTACCCTAGTAGGAGTTAAGCTCTGGGGATTTTTGATAAAGTAGTTATATTTTATATAATGTATGACAGGGCATCACTATGAACACGTTTGACGGAAACATTGTTATTTATATCGCATGAACTTAGCATGAAGCATGGATGCCATTGTGCCTACCTCCAGTCTTTACCCTCCCTATGTATGTATGCATGCCTGTTCCAATGTGTCTGGCCCTCTGCACTGTCATGTGTGTGCCTTGTCATGTATGGATGGTGGGTGTACATTATAGTCACTACTGTTTTATATGTATACTCCCATTGCTACCCCTGCACATACACCATGGCCCAGGAGTCATGGTTACACACTTACAATGGTGGTTAAGGGTTTGGAGGTCCTGCACTGCGTTTTGCACTGACATTTCATGGTGTGTCAAGTGTTCTAAGCTGCACTGTCTGGGTTCCCTCGCAGCAGTAAAAACTGTTCTATTCCCTGTGTTGCTAGACTTGAAAGTGAGTCAGGCGTGAAGGTCACAGCGTTTCCCCGAGGATCAAACACACCCAGACTCCGAGTTAGAGCTTCAGGGATAAACGCGTGCATCTGAACAAGTATATAAGTTAGATCTTCTCAACATAATCTTTTTTCCTTCCTCCAAATGTCTGTCTATGCCTCTTGGCTATTTTTTTAAGTGTTTTATTTTGCTTTAAAATTTTATCTTCATGATGAATATTTAAGGGCTGTTAAGAAAGAAACGTGTCCTCTTTTATCCACAAGGTCTCTAGTATTGTTCAATTATTTATAAACCTGTGTGAACATTAGCCAGCTATGAATGCAAGGGTAGAGATATAAAAATGAGTTTTATGAGATTATGAAGACAATTTTATTCTGAATCATTCCAGAATAACTTTTTGGTTCTGCTAAGTCCTTTATTTCTCATCTGACTTATTTTGCATTATGGGTTATGATCTATTCTTCCTCAATCTTTGTTCCTCCCTCTGGAACTCCATCATCTCATCGCGTCATTGGTTGTTTTCAGAGCAGGAAGTGGCAATGGGAGGCCCATGTCTGTGTGGTTTACATGAGATATTGAGATATGCTGTTCTGTTTCCCAGGAGATGCCAAGCCCATATCTGTGTGGTTTACATGAGATATTGAGATATGCTGTTCCGTTTCCCAGGAGACGCCAGGAGCATGAACGAGTCTCTATGAATGGTAGCCTCATCCTCTGTTCTCCTCTGCACCACCCAGGCTTAGTATCCAGGTGGCCATGACGCCACTAGACCCAGGAAACCCGAGTGTCTTGGTGCGTCCCAAGATCGGCAAAGCTGAGCTTTCTTTATATTAAATTCAATATGGATCCTCCTGATCTACCCTGGGAGAGGCTTCCTACAGATGGAGCCCCTGAGGCAACCCTGGCGTGAGGACTGGTGGAGTGTTCTGGGTCCGAGGGAACCACAGCATGAGAGAGCCTGGGAATCTGGGAAGTAAGAACCAGGACTGTGGGCGTGTCAAGACTCCTCCCTATCTGAGTCTTCGCCGGCTGTCAAAGAACCTGCTGGCCAGCTGAGGCAATCCCAGAATGCACCACACATAAATGTGTGCTTCTCGGTCAAGGGACAAAAGCACTGTACCAGTTGCCCAGAGTGACTGAGGCTGGGCAACTTTTCTATGGCTTTGTTTATGCCCAGACTGCAACCCAAGGAAGCTTTCTGTACCCACCCTCCTCAGGAGCTCTATCTCGCAATGAAGCCCAGTTTTGCCTTCTGCCTCCAGCCTTCCTCCCCATTCCAATGTTAACGTGTGCTTGGTTGGTAACCACACAGATGACCACAAGCCATCTGACATATTCTTCCTCATGACCAAGTGTTCCTGTGATCCCATTTTAAAGATGAGAAGACTGTAGCTGGAAATTAGCTTGATCGATTGGCACATAAAGTCCACGGTGACCAGACGTGGACTCATAGCTCCCATGCGAACTTGTGTTTCTACATGTGGTTTGCACCCATCCATCCTCTGCGCCCTCGACTGTGTGGTCTCTGGCAAGAGTCCACCACAAAGGGCAAGGCAACTAGGAGAACACCCACCCCGCACTTTCCCATCTGACTCCGAGGTCAGCTACAGAGAAGGCTAGAAATGCGCTTCCACGCCTCAACTCAACTGCGCGCAGTGAAGGCATCAGACAAAGAATCTCACCACTAAGACAGGGAACGGGAAGACAGGACACGGTTCATCGCTAAGCTATCTAATACGCGATGAAGGGAGTGTGGCTGCTGCTATACAGATAACCCACCAAATAAATGTCGTAATCTCTCTAGGGCTGTCATGTGTTCTTTCATGTTATCTTCATGTCAAAGGGCAACTGAGAGCTGCTGTGGGATTTAGTGCTTTTCCAAAGAGATGTGACAGGACACTTAGTATAGTTAGTGCAACTTGCCACACTCATCACCCAAAAAGAGCAAATCAAAGCCAAAAAAAATAAAAACAACACATGTTCAACCAAATAAGGAACAAACCATTGTTTTTGGCTCATTAATACTGTTATTTGGATTTATTTGTGCAATATTTCTCTAATTCGTGAGTTCTACTCTAAAGTGGAATGTACGCTTTAAAAACATTTTCAACAGTATCTGTGGAGCCTGCCAGTTTTGCACACTCTCGTTGAAGAGACTTAAGAAATGGAGGCGCCCCCAGACTCAGCAAGGCAGGCCGGACATGGAGAGCTGCATCCAAGAAGACACTCAGTGAATTCAGGAACAATCAGCCAGTCTTTAGAAAATGGTGACTTCCAGATGATGCTAGAAGATTATGCCCTGCCTAGGGGTACACAAAAAAAACAAGACAGAAACCACACGAAATGAAAGGCGAGTGCAGCATGGACTCTGCCCACGCCCTGTGCGGCCCCTGGCTCATCTAAAGTGTCAGAATACGAGACACTCGCTTCCACCCCTCACCCATGCAATCACGTTGTGTAGACTTTGCAAGGTTTCAGCTCAGGTCGGGTATCAGCCCACAGCACCTGCCTCAGGAGAGAGTCGACATGCCAACACAAGGAGCTTGCTGCCTCCGCCCTGAAGAGGCAAGGACAGATTCTCTAAGAAAACTCCAGTGTTGAAGGCTGGGCGCCTTCCCAATTCAAACTGGATGGCTTTTTAGAATACTATATCTAACAGCGGGCTTCTGTTGCAAATGGATAATATCAGAAGATGCAGTTATTTCATAAAGAGTTCAATGAAAGACACAATAAAAAAAACCAACTACAGACTAGATAAAAGCCAGTTCTGATTTTAAGGCCATTAAAGATGGGAATGCAATGAAGAGCAGGGAGTTCTCAGACCACACAGCCACAGTAGCCCCATCTCCAGATCATTCACGATTACGAGAGTTTATTAGTTATGCAAATTAAGCCCAAGGCTAATGACTGAAATAGGTCACTTGAAAAGTCGATTTGAAACACGAAGAAACCCCATGTATATCATTTTGCCACATGTCAAAGCCAAGAACCATTGCGGAGGAGGACTAACGAAGAGGCTTATCGTTCTACAACGTCACTTCTAAAGAGAACTCTGGGGACACGGGGGGTATAAACACAGTTCCAATTACACATTAATGTTTACTATAAAACCCAAAGATGCAGTGACTGTCAGTTGGGTAACATTACAAGTCAAGTAAAAAATCCTTGTCAAAAAGAAAAAAAAAAAAAGAAAGAAAAGAAAAGAAAGAAAAATCAGAGCCAGATCCTGCTGGCTTTAGCTGGGAAATATCGTTGACACAGCAGCAACTCTGTGCGTCTGACCATCACCGTCTGGACAACAGTGAGAAAATGATGTCCTAGAGGAAGAAATTAAAGTGACTTCCTCATGAAGCTCAGGCAGCATAAGTGAGACATAAGGCTTTGGACTCCTGGGAGAACAGGGTAGCCATGTGTACATCCCCACGGGGGCACACCAAGCTCCCCTCCACACTATAGATGCTCCTTTGCCCCCAGGATGGGACTAGCACATGATGCTCCTGACGCTCGCTGCCCGGGATGAAAGTGCCCAGCAGCCAGCTGCTAAGCCTTGGCGTCAGCAAAACACGTATGCCATCTATTACAATCTCCAAGTGGATCGATGCTTGGCAGTACTAAAATACGCTTGCGAATTTGAGCATCTTCATGAATGTACTGGTATAAAGATTATTGCCTTACATACTTTCCTTCTGAGAAAAGAACAGGCCTGTGTGTGTGTGTGTGTGTGTGTGTGTGTGTGTGTGTGTGTGTGTGTGAGAGAGTGTGCGCGCGTGCATCCTGCATACATCTGTTTGATGGGACAATTGGTTACCTTTTCAAATCCCTTGATTGTTTTGTTGCTATTTTAAAATTTGATCTTATCACTTCCCTCTTTTCAAGGGAACTTGTACGGCAGCGGGCACTGCTTTTGAGTGTGTGAGAAACTGGCTTCTCCATGTCGCTAAGGACTCTCTTCTGCCTGTGACGTAGGGGAAGCCTTTCAACCTTGCTGCAAGCAAGCACAGGGTTTCCTGGAAAAGTCCTGAGCCACTCACAGGCCTGGGAACGTCTTGTTAGAAGCAACATTCTCACAGTGCCTCATTGCTTGACAGCCAAGGCTCTCTGTCTTTAAGAAGCTTTCTAGTTCTTAAATGTATAGAAGAACCTTGCGTGTGGAGAAGCCTGGCTTTCCGCCTGAGATCTTCTTGCTTCAGCTTCCTGAATTAGAAAAAGTCATGCCATACTATGACATGGTAAATCCTAACTCTAAGGACAGTCCCCGGGGCCAGAATAGTGAGAAACACACCATAAATCTGTTAACGTGGCCTAATGGGTTCTCCAGAGGAACAGCTGCCATTATTGGGTAGACTGCTACGTTAACTACAGATTAAACTGTATGGGCGAGCCCTAAGCAAAGCTCCCACGTGTTGATGAAGAGCAGTCGGGACAGGCTCACTATGACGCACTGAGAGATGTTGGTAAACCAACCATTTAGCTACATTTTGTGCATATTATTTGAAATGAAAGGTTAAATCTTTAATGTTCCACTTGCCCCTCGTAGGAAGCTGGGATTTTCGATGCCATCGTTTTGAAATCTAAGCTTAAGATGGAGGAGGAAACTGTGCAGGCCTGCTGATACCCCCTCCGCTCACCCCCCCCCATCAATGTCGGAGCCCTAAGATTTTCTTGGACAGTGTTTTCGGGATCCGGTATTTTCCCGTCTTGGGAACGGCTGATCCCTTCAGACACATGCTTGCCCTTCTTTCTCCTCTCAACTGCAGCAGTAACCTCTCAAAGGGAAATACTCTGGGGTCAGTCTCATTTTCTCCAAAAATCATGCTAGATCATGGCAACCATTAAAAGTCTTTATTCATGTGCGTGTGTGTTTCCAAAACCTTAACTTCCATTTATTTTACGTTGTAACTACTTTATTACATCTTCAAAGATAGCCCTCTTTTCTTACCACCCCATTTGCCTTGTTTCATCTTACAATGCTCTTATTTTTCAGTTTATGGTAATTATTTCATTAAATATCTAACTTGCCACTTTCTCCTTTTTTGGCTATTCTTATAAATCTATTTTCTCTGTATCATGTAAGCTTCAAAAATCGGTTCTTCGTCTCTGTGGCATTTGAAGCCACAGACAAGATGATTATGGCCTGGGACCACCTCTGCTGTAATTACTGATGCAAAAACCACACGCGGAGGAACACTAGGTGAATACGGTGAACGGCTGCTTCTGTCATGTAAAGAATAGGTCGCAACTGGAGACATCAGACTTCCAGTCTCATGATACAGTGGTGAGAGAGCCAAGCCAGAGGCCAGCTGCACCCCAGGGAGCTGCAGTCCAGGGACACAGGGTAGAGAGTGTAACCCGAGGGCTGGAGATGAAGCGCAGTCAAGTACTGGCCTACGTGAATCAGGAGTTTCATACGACCATTAAAAAACAACTGCGGAAAGCCCACAAAGAGTCCACCTTGAAAGCAAAAGAATGAAGCAGAATCTCATTGTTTGAACCACGTGAGTAGCTGCCTAAGTGACAGATTTCACAGTACCCATGACACTGAGAACAGGCCTGGTCGGTGCTCGCTGTGGCGTGTGCACGGCACACGTGTCACAACGGGCACAGCTCACGAATGCACTTCAGATATACCCCAAAGGACATTACCCTCTCCTCCTGAAATAACGCCACATTATCGTGACAGATATGGGCGACAGGCAGGCAGCACACCTACGCTTTACTCTCTTTTAATTAGGACTTAACCACCCAAACTGGCGCTTGTCTGTAAGCCCCATGTTTCTAAACTCTGAGCTCTGCCTGTCTGGAGTGATGGTGTCGTGGCCAACTGTACCACCATTATACCTTGGTCTACTGAGCCCTAGCTTTGGAAACACAGTTTTTGGAACAGAATGCACACTAAATGAATGAGTGGGTGGATGATGGATGGACAGATGGATGGGTGCAGAGAAAAAGCATCACACAGATTTACCTATCAAAACCTCACCAAAGGTCCTTAAAGACGGTTTTGTTAGCAGAGATGCTGAGTCCCTTCACATAATTTACTTATTTCAACACCGTAAGAATCCTGGCAAGTTCGCCCCTGCTGAGTATTTATAGTTAATTAATACTGTTACAACAGGGTCCCAAATTTCAATTAATTTTAAAAAACAAAAAAAAAAAACGAACAAAGCTTCTCAACAAGTAATTTACCATGCTAAGTTAAAGGAAACAGAAATCAATACAAACCTAGTTAGCTTCTCCTAATTCCTATAAAATAAAGAGAGAGAACTATACTTACATATAATGTAGTAATCTTTGTTCTTCTGAAATTCTAGACCCCAGAGGTTAGGGCTGAATTCTTGAAACTTGATGGTGAATTTCACATCTTGGTCTGGTCTGGCACAGTTGAGCAGGGGGGTATTCTCCTTCTTAATAGTGCATTTGTCTGCTTGGTCTTTATCAACCATATAAACTTTATAATATTCATACTGGCCAACAGTTTTAGAGTCCACTTTGGGGCAAATAATATCCAATTTGTCTCCTATCTGTGGGTATAGTACCAGGCCTTGTCCGGGTAGAAATCTAAAAAGCATAAAAGAAAAACCACTGAGTTGATAAACATGAACATCCAGATGCTACCAATCACCCCAGCCAGGACATCAGCGCTGCACTCTGATTCACCAGCTCTGCCTCCAGAGGACAGATGCTTTGGGGAATTTACCTCAGAAAACAAAAGGTCGAACCCTCCCTCCAGGCCCCAGCCTGCTGACACTCGGTTCTCACCCCGCCCCTCGTGATATTCCAATACTCTTTTGTGCGACTTTACAACTCTTCCCCTGTGGTGAGTCAGACCTTCCCACCTGTTTGTTATTCTTTCTTTTTTTTTTTTAACCATTGGCATCACGGTTTATTGGGCATGCCAGGGAGAGCTCATCCATTCCAGGAACAGCGCATGCACGGAACCTTTGTTGTCCTGGTAGTTTCCATGTGCTGTTGATGTTAATTAACAGACAAGTTTCATCAAGAATGTTTCAAATTACTTATCATAATTAGTCACTCACTGATCAAACAATGGGCCTTTTTTTTTAATGACACAGAACAAAAGAAATGTCTTACAAACCCATAAAAGATAACCAGAAATAATTAGTGTCGTATTGATTCAGCTGCAAGATGAAGAGCCCTCTCCTTGTGAAGACAACAAGTACCTCCTTGGTCTACAATCTTCCCTCCCCCGCCCCCCTTGAGATGTATTTGTTCCAATTAATTCTTCGAAGCAAATCTTTAGAACTAAGACTACTGATACCAAACCCCTTGGATGCTCCCAGAGCAAGGCGCTCCTCCTTTCCTTTCTTGCAGGCCAGGATGCTGAAAGATCTGCCCTAATGGGGAGTTTCTCTGAGAAGCTGAAACAAGAGCTTCCTAATGAACATCCTTCTGCAAGTGCTAACACTAACAACACACTCAGAGAGAGCGGCCAGGCCTGCAGGCTCATTAAAATATAAAAGCTCCAGGACAAAGCATGGCCTCCCAATCCTTCCAGCCTGGACTCTGGCATTATTTAGCCAGAGAGGCCCACCAGCCTTGATGACCCTTGGGGCCAGGATGCAGTAACAGGTAAGGAATGGGTGAAGGGGCTCCCAAAGTTCAAATCCACACCAACTGTTGTGATTTAGTAACCAGTGGCCTGTTCTCAGCCAGTGTATTATGTGGTTACAAAGTTGCAGAAGACAGGACTTACTTATATTTTAGAGTCACATTCAAAACTGATATTTTAATTCTTAGAGAAATTTTGTACATGTGTACAATGTATCGTGGTCCTATCCACGCCCTGCTCCTTCCCTCCAGGTCCCACTGCCCCCCACCCACAAAACATTGGTTCCTTTCACAGTTTCATGTCTTACAAAGATAAAATAACTTGCAGAAACTTTTTAAAGTTTCTCTCTCTCTCTCTCTCTCTCTCTCTCTCTCTCTCTCTCTCACACACACACACACACACACACACACACACACACACATGCACAGGGTTGCTTGTGACTTCCTTGGGTGTTCTTATAAAACCTCAAAGAGAGAGTGGTCCACTGACATCAGTATTTTATTGTTGCCTATTTAATTAAATTAGTCCCTTTAACAAAAACATATGATATTTACTGTTCACTCACTTAAAAACAAAACCAGAACAGGCAAGAGGGCTCAATGGGTAAAGGTACCTGCAGCCAAGCCTGCTGACCTCAGTTTAGTTCCAGGGACCCACATGCCGGAAGTGGAGTCCTCCAGGCCAGTCTCTCTCTTGCAGAGCACAGTCACTTTCTCTAACCCTCCCCTGGAAATACGAATGATTTTTTTTTTTTAATGGCGAACGGGATCCATTTATAATGAACTAGTTCTATGAAACAGAACTCAAAATGAATTTATAAAATTGTTGCAAATTAAGAACATCCATGAAGAATTTTCTATAACTTTTAACAAATGCCACTCTGGCACTTTCCGCAGTTCTCAGGAAGACTTTGTGAAAAATACAACCCTGGGGACTAAGGGCTTCCCTACAACTCCTTCTCTCTAGGTAGGGTCTTCTTGTTGGAGAAAACTCAACAAAGTGCCACGAGGCCCAAAGTCACCCTCTCTTCCTGTCCCCCAGGTGATGGGGGCAACACTAAATTCCAGAAACATCGAGTTGCTCACCCTCTTAGTTTGTACCTTCATGTGCTGATTCTTCAGCCTTCAAAGGAAATCCTTAAGGCCAGTACAAAGCAACAGCAAGCGCAGGGGTCAATTCCTACCAGAGGCTTTCTCTCTCCCTAATCTGTTTCTCCTGTACCTGGTGGTACTGCCACAGTGGGATACTATGGAAAGTGCTAGCTGGCCTTGGTTCATGTCTTCTTCACAGAAACCAGAAGTCTGCCCTTCAAGTCAGTCCTTTCGCCATCGTGCAGTGGGAGGAGGTGGTTTCCTGGCCTCCACAGTCAGGAGTCTTTCTAACCGAGGCGTATGGTCTCATGGACCCATTCAGCTCTTTAAGGGTGGTGCACCATGCCCACCTGACCACTGTATCCGTGCGAGTCTTGGGTATAACCACCCCCACGTATCCACCCTCCCACCCATGCCATAGCAGCCCTTATGTCTGAAGTCTAGCTCATTAAGCTCTCTCTTCATTTCCCAAAGTCTTTATGAGGACCATTCTCTCACTGGTGAACTCAGACATCACGGTGGTTCCGCCTACTCAGATAAGTCACATCCCAGCAGTCTCTTCTATCACCAGGTCACCAGGCCCCAGTCCCAACGCTAGTGCTGATGAGCCGAGGTCAGGAGCAATGGGGCTATCAGCTGGTGTGGCTTCAATAACTGCTGTGGTTTTTATGATATTTTTCAGGAGGAACAAATCATATAAAAAAATTAAATGAGCTTTTGATTCATCTTGTAAATCAGCCTTGATATTTAGTTATAATTCAATGTGTGCAGTTTGATGGTGGAGCAGCATGGTAACCTGTGAGTGCACAGCTGGAGGGGCGGGATCTTAAGTTTTTGTACATGTGTATGATATAGTTCAGGCCAAAACTACTGTTTCTAAAGCTTCAAGGAAGATAAATATGGCAAAATTGAAATAGGAATTTGATCTTCTGCCTGCAAAAAGTTGGTGTTCTAAGTGTTCCTGAGATAGAGACACAGAGAGAGACAAAGAGAGAGAGAGAGACAGAGAGAGAGACAGAGAGAAACAGAGACACACAGAGAGAGGCCTCTGCATGGCAGTGCACAGGAAGGGAGCCAGCACTCAAGAGCTAGGCTGTGTTTAGGTCCATCTGTGGAGGGTCAGCACACCATCACACCAACTGGTGAGCCATCGAGTGAGGCTGGGCAGGGCAGAGCAGTCACACATGTCCCAGAGCAGACCCTCACCTTCCCAGAGTCACAGTAACACAACACAATGACCAGCCTGGGGCTTTTGTGTGAGACAGGGACAGGGCTCTGCAGAGGGCTGCCTTCAAGTACAACCATTGTCTTTATCAGGACACTTATGACCGCTTGCAAGAGTCCCTGCTGCCTTTTGACCTCCCCCCATGAAAAGAAGCGGGGAAGACCAGCGCACCTTCGGACTCTGGATGCTCTCTCCTTCGCCTGCCTGCTAGCTGTATGCAATTCTGTCCTATGGTCTTGTATTCTCTAGAGGTGTTAGCATTTATAAACCGTGGAAGGTGACTGGAGGCACGCTCCACCAATGCAGCTACAGGGACATCACCACCCATGCTGGGGTGAGACTATGCAGTGACATGGTTCCTCTAGGAACTCACCCTGCTCTGTAAAGGAGTTGGACTTTGATGGGACCATCTCTTGGTTTATTATTGGTGTCCTATGAGGAGAAAGGAGGTGTTTGCTTACATCTTCCCAAGGAACCAGTTCCCACAGCACAGTCTCATCTATCCCAGGCTGGCCGGGGGAACTTACTATGTATGTGAGGTGTGAGGTTAGCCTAAACTGCTGATCCTCCTGCCTCCGCTGCCCAAGTACTGGGATTACAAACGTGCACCAATACGCCTAGCAAGCTGCATACTGTCCTAGATGCTCCGAGAGACGTTAATGGATGAGGACTGGGTCTTCAGGAGCACACAACTCGGTTCCCTGAAGGTGGGCTGCTCCCACGTGTGCGTGTGATTCCACAGCAGGCGCCCATATGGTTGCCGTACGATAATGCTCAATAAAATTATGTCCTGGTGGAAAACCACAAGAGAGCGAACAGAAGCTAATGGCGAACTTCACGTGCTGACGTCATGTACGTGCTGACGTCAGGTACGTGCTGACGTCAGGTTAAGTGCCCCAAACTGACGGCAGATCACAGGTAAGATTGGAACTTTGAGGACAGGCCACTTCACTGGGACAAATATGCAGAGGAACCAGGCTGAGGTGTCATTCCACGCACTGTTGTCTGGCAGTTTCTGACCCTGACTCTGTGGGTCTCCAGGGCCTCTGACACCCCGTCCCCTCTTGTCTAAAGCACAAGGCAGCTGCCACACACACCCAGGGCTGCTAACCACAAAACCATGACCAGGCTGACGCAGGGCTGAGCCTTGCTCCCCTCACCTCTCACCCCAGAGTGTGAGCCACACAGGTACCCCTTGTAGAAGACAGTCCTTGGGGACAATGATGACACCCGACAGGAAAAGCCTTCCCTGCCCTTCTCAGTTACCACTGTATCTAGGGCATTAGGATCTAAACCTGGTTTTGTGAAACACGTGTTTTTCTAAATCGAGTTTTTCATAGATAAACTATGAAGTTAAGGGGAAGGGAAAGAAAGTCAATATATACTCAGGCTTGCAAGACTCCCAGAGAGCCGTGGAAATCTAGCTGCCTGCCCTGTGTACCATGGCTGCGCCAAACAGGGCCTTCCTAGGTGGCCACCTGGCATCCATCCCTTGCTCTAGGAGGCCAAGAACCAAAAGGTGGGAAAAAGTGGGCCAACCGCCTAGAATTTGTATTTTAGATGTAAAGTTTCAGATGAACTCCAAATACTCAGCAGACAGTGTTTGTCAAGGGCAAATGGAATGCTTCTCACTGGCCTTTCGAACACAAGGCCATAACGTCTGCTACATATAATCAAGTCAGTAAACAGAGCTACTCTGGAAGCTATGGATTTGGACTTGTTTTCCTTGAAGGAGGCTAATACATGAGTCAGACCTCATACATGTGTACACCGGGCAGCACTCAACAGCGGTCCACTGACAAGGGGTGACCATGAGAAAGTGTTTTAAAAGTTCCAGTGATGCTGGGCAGTGATGGCGCGCGTACATGCCTTTAATCCCAGCACTCAGGAGGCAGAGGCAGGCAGATCTCTGTGAGTTCGAGGCCAGCCTGGTCTACAGGAGCTAGTTCCAGGACAGGCTCCAAAGCTACTGAGAAACCCTGTCTCGAAAAACCAATAATAAATAAATAAATAAAAAAGTTATGGCGACAACCACCCGCTGATGTTAAACTACTGGTGGTGACCCACGCTGGGAGCTGCGTTATGACCTGTTTTGGCATATTTAGGTAAGGATCATCTTGTAACCAAAACCACGTTCCTGGCCTAGCTAGAACAGTCTCAGGCTCCCTCTCTACGTTGGCTACTGAGTATCCGCAAACCGCTCTCTGCCTACACGGAGCATGCACCACCCTGTAGCGGTCTAAGCACTGCCTCCCAGCTCCATCCACTTTCCCTGGGGAGCTCCAGGGGGTTCCTGGGGAATACTGTGCAGAAAGAGGCCACTCCTCTGGTTTTCCCCAGTGAATCATTTCCATGCAGACAATAGAGTCCATGACTTTGACTCAGAGAGAGAATGGAACTGGGATTTAAAGAAGGCAACTCTGCAATTGGGTTTCCCAAGCCAGAGGCCTGGTGTAAAATGATTTGATGCCAGAAATCTATTTTTACCTGTGGGTTGCCTATTGATACAACTCGGGCTGGAAAAACTAGGTGCCAATGAAGGGCTCCACATAGAATACTCTGAGTAATTCTAACGATCTCCATTAGACATTAATATTTAGTAATCCAAATTAGATCTCTAATAATTTAAATTAGACACCTCAACTTCATACTTCTCATTGTATAAACCTCAATTAACATCACACGACTTAATATTCTTTAATGTTCGTAGCTGAGAACGTAGCAGAATTAATGAGGAATAGAGGAGAAAACCCAAGCCTCTGTGTGAACCCAGGCCTGTTAAAAATGCTGGAATAATGCATGGAAGCCAATCGGCCGATGGAGTCGGAAATATGGTTTTCATGGGCACAGCAGACCATGTCACCGGGAACAGATAGAGGCACCTGTTGCCAGACCCACCTCTGACCTTTACCCTGTGCCATGGGCGATGAGAGACTTTGGGGGCGACTGAACTGCGGACCCTACGTTCCTCTCCAATACCTGTCTCTCACCAGACCTCAGTGCAGACACCTCACGACTTCATATATGTTTTCCTCACAGCGGCAAAACACAAAGGCTAGCTTAGAAATGACCCCACAGCTACTTGACGCTGAGGCTGTCTGTGGCTGCACAGGTGAAGTCAGTAACACGTCGGAGTGACCAGCTTCCATGCCTGGTGAGAGCACCTCCCAGACACAAGGGCAGCGCCGTCTTAGAAATGCTGAGCAGTAGCTTCTAATGACAAAATGTCAGCTGCTACCTAACACGATTCACACAGAAAAATCGATTTAACTGTTTCCTATTTCTGCACCATTAGGTCAGGTACGAAGCATCCACGATGTATGGCCCCAGAGCTCACTGAGAAGATGATGCAGCCACAGAAAACTGAAGGTGGGGGAGGGATGGGAGGAAGACAGTAAGTTTTCCTGCTCTTGGAACATTGCAAAGTCAAATGCATGAAAGAAGAGACAGCACATCCTACTACAAATCCTAGCCTTCCTTTCATTTAAAATGACATCAAGTGCAGTCATACACTTCACGACATCATTTTGGCCCATCACAGACTGCATAGAGTAAGGTTCATGCCACACCTATCTTCGTCTGGGCGCATGAACACTGAGCCGTTCACAGAGATCAGACCCACCTAAGGGCACATTCTCTGAAGATGCCCCACTGTTCTGCAACCCAGGACTGCGTAAGACTGCTGCACATGGATGAGTTACTCGAGCTGGAAATAGTTAACATCTGTGAAAACATGTGGCTTGTACTGAGCTGACCACAGAGACCGACTCACACAGACAACCGCACCACTGATGGGGGTGGGTCACCTGCATCACTGATGGGAGGTCACCGGTGACCATTTGGGGCTACGGTGATTTCTAGCCGTCTGTGGGTTTCAAAGTTCTCTTTAGTAAGCAGCGATTTCTGTGAAGCAGGTTGGACATTATTTTTTAACATACAGCTTCAAAACTCCCTGGGTCTGGAGGCACAGATCTGTAACCCCAGCTACTCAGAAGCTAGGGCAAGAGGAACACAGTCCCGAGGCCTGGCGGCACTATAGCGTGACTTTGAGCTAGGCTGGGCAACTCAGTGAGATCACGCCTCCAAATAAAAAGCAGAGAAAGAAGTGAGGAGATGGTGTCAGAGCACCTGCCTGTTAGGTGCGTGGCTAAGTTCAACCCCCAGGACTCCAAAAGTTAACAATAAATAAACATAAAAACCTGACCTAGCTTCTGGAACTAGCTTTCGTAGCTTTAATTTTGAAAGTATTTTAAATGTTTAAGGCTTACGGGGTATTGTAACTTTCTGATGCGGTGCCTTTGAATGCACAGAGAGGTCTACTCAGTAAACAGCCCTCCAGTCTACAAATGTAGAGAGGACATTTATCCAAACATGAGAAAAGTAAGATCATTAGAATTAGATTTCATCACTGAGCAAATCAGGAAGTGGGCTGACATTTTTAAGGAATGAGGTTTACAAACTGGGTCATCCTAGAAGGATGGCATGAAGACACTAGAATATATCTGACTCAGTACTGTAAATCGAGAATACTTGAAACTTGCAACATTTTGGGAAACATAGTTTTCTCCCTCAAATGCTTATATTGCTACTTTGACTCAGTGGTAAAGTTCCTCCGGGAAGAGGGAATGGCGGTGTAGGAGTTGGTCCATCCTTCACTGTGTGCGGACCCTCGGGATCAGGCCAGTCCCTCTCTGGCCCTCACCTCTGCAATGCCTCTGATGTCCACATGCAGCTAGGCTAGCGCCACACATCCAGTGAAGATTCCTTTTTCGAATGTTCCGTGCAGTGGGGAGTAGGAATGCTCCACCAGGGAAGGCTTCGCACCATGGGTGCCATGGGTGTGTGAACTTCATATAAACAGGCAGAACACGCTTCCAGAAGAAATACTTGGGAAACACTCCCCCCCCCCTTTTAGTGACTAGCGCTGCACTGCCCCCTTTGGCACTTCAGCATCAGAACCAGTTTCTACACAGACTTATTCTGAAACCAGAGAAATAGTGGGGTGTAGCAGCTATAGGGTGTCAGGTTCACACAGAACTAGGTTACCAGATACCATGCTTAGAGTAACACAAGTAATTAGCCTGAAACTTCCAGCAAGCCCACCACTGTCTTCTCGGTGGCTTCAAACCTCCAAGAAGTAGTAATTGGAGGCTCTAACTGACGTTTCTCTGCTTTAGTTCGAGTGTGTATGTGTGTTGGAACAGTGGCCTGTTTTCACAGGTGCCCCTTTCTTTCGGCTTCTCTAAAACAAATACTCTGTGCAACCTGAGCCCGATTTATTCAAGGATAAGAAAAAGGGGCCTGAAAGCAGGCTGTACAATTGGGGACCATTAAAGCGTTCTCAACGCGAGACAGCGAGGGGGTGGGGGGAGTGTGCATTTCAGACTTCACACCAACCACAAGCCAAACCTTTTCAAGAGCCGAAAGATGAGAAGAGCAGAAATCCAAGCGCCTAGAGAGTACACAGCCCCAGGAACCAGTTCAGCAACTCCACCAGGTGAGGAGCTGACCTGGGCACCAAAGGAAGGGCCTGATCTACAGCCTGAAGAACGCTCTGCTCAGCAGCCACTTCCATGATGGCAGAGGGCCTCCGGCCTCACGGCCCCAGCTTGCGTTCCACAGTCACTTCATGGGGAAGACATTTCTCCAGACTTATCATTTTCCTCTGCCTTCCTACAATTACCGAGTCAAAAGGACATTAAATATCACAGCTTCCACTGCTGTACAACTGCATGAAAATGGACGCCTTTTGACGTTAATCCTGTTTTTTGTTTGTTTGTTTGAGATATGATGCTAAAAAAAAGAAAACCAAAAAAACAAAAGTAGATTTCATTTTGAAATGCTCAAAGATAGTATTCTGAGAGTTTAAACAGCTTTTTCCTCCTCCAGAGAAAATAGCCCAGGTATTTACTTCAATTCTATCCGTGTAATTGTTTTTACTGTCTCAACACCTTCCCTTCACAAAAGGGCCCACACCTGTCACAGACGAGGGTGAAAATGTATTTTCTATTTCCCACCCCCAAGTCAGACTTCAGCTGCGTGATGCAGACACCCGAGTTGTTGTTTTGTTTTCTTTTTTTTATTTTTTTCACAAGTTAACAAGCGCTTTTTAAATCTGCTATGGAATTAAGAACAAAACTAGGTCTTCATTTATGTAATTGACCGAAGAACACTCTCTGCTCATTCTACCCTGTCCTTCCATTAGAATAAAGTCAACACAGATTCTGTGGCCAGCCAAGGCTAGATCCAGAGACTATAACACGAAGCCGGAGTGCCGGGGGTGTGCAGTGAACGCGCAGGAAGAGCCGATGGTGCGTGCCAGACTGCCCTGCTGGCAAGCCGACCAGGCAGGCTCCCTGATTGAAACCGGGTTTCATCACCCCAGTGACAGGAGACACTGCAGCCTTCTTTCCCAACTGTAATGTGTTCGCACCTGTATGGTCATGTTCCCAGCCGTGCTTTGAGCAAGAGTCTATAAAGGAAGGTGGAACCCACGTTATTTATAGGCCCTAGAGAGAGGGATGGCTCCCACAGAGAAAGGGTCCAAAGGGCACCTCCAGCTAGTTCTCTGTTCTTTCAGGGTTATTTGCTCATATACCTAGGCGTGAAGTCGCAGGGATGAGGACCACGAGCAAATTTAGCCGGGAGTGAGTGAGTGCTCCTGCCTCCTCCACACCCCAAGACAAGGCATCCAGGAGCAGTCCCTTCAGCCCTCCATCCCCTTCATCCCCACCGCCATCATGCATTTCTTTCTTCATTTCAAAGTGCTCTGCCTTTCCCTTTGGGGAGGTGTCCAACAAACAGAAGCCCATTCCCCCACCACATGCCTGACGCTCCCCGTGCCTTCCCCCCCACCCCAACACAGAACTGCACTCAAACGGGGGTGGGGGCTTCTGGAATGGAAGTAGGAGTAAGTCCACAATAGACAGAAGGGACCATGACACTCAGCTCTCTGGGTCTAAGAAGGGAGTCTCCTTGACAGGCAAGCTTCATAAGCCCAGTTTACAAGGCTGTGTGCCATGGCTTTACAAGGCCCTAAAATGCAGCTTCCCTGCACTTCCTCCTTCCCAGGCTCCAGGGGAGGGGTCAGGTCCAGGTCCCCGTGGTGGGTGTGGTAGAAGTTATCTTCCTCCTGTGGCAGCCGGTGGAACAAGGGAGGAAGAGGTAGGAGAGAAGCCCAGCGGGAAACAAAACTGTCACCATCAGAAATAAGGAGTGGGATTGGCTCCTGATGGATCCGCATCACCCAGAACCGCGTCACGGGGTGGTGATATGAACGAATGGAGCCCTGCTGTGTCTCTCTTCCCTGGCTGAGGGCCTCACAGCTCCTCCAGCAGGCTGACGTTGAACCAGAGAGAGAGCCAGGCAGGGAAGAGCTGAGAGGATGCTTCGCTGTGGTGTTTTAAAATCTCAGCTCCAAGAGCGGTGAAGACTCCGCTGCCTTCTCTGGCAGTCTGTCTGTCCTGCAGATGCGGGAGTAGAGAGGATGTAAATCCAGAGGCGCCACTGTGGAGTCCTGAGAACCCCAGGCCCACCGATATTCGCCGCCTGGGCTTCCTTAAGCAAACTGCTCCAAACTTGCAGAACATCAAAAGCCAGATGGGCTGATCTGAATGAATCCACAGGCAAGAAGCCAGACTCCCTGTTTGCTGTAGAAATAGGCCTGGACTTGATTTGAGTCTTCTCAGCTCTGACAAGCTAGAGGCTGGCACAGTTCCCAAAATCCAAAATAAAATGGCATTTAATTGTGACTAGACTCTAAAAAAGATGTCATACTATCTCCTTAGCTTGACACACACTCAGCAGCAAACTGGAGGTGACTGTGGGAGCCTGACTTTCTCCAAGGGGGAATTGACCAGTCACTTAAATTCTTAAAAGGAAAACGTTGATAGTCAAAGGAGTCCCACACAGTAAATGCATTGGTATTATATACGATTAAAAAAAAAAAACTGCCTAGTCACCCCTCAGATGGCCTGACGATGACTCTGCTTCCAGTGGGTATGACCTTGGCAGATCTGAGGTTCAAAGGATGCCTTAGAACGAGCGTTGCTTCACGTATGATCTTCCATTGTGCCAACATTCAACACTTTCTATTCTCTACCTGGTGTGGACTGACCCGAGCAAATAACACACTTAAACTTGACATTCTCTTCTTGTGACAGCATCAAAACATGGGGCAGAGAATCAGACAGTCAGACAGTGAAACCATAACACGGTATTTCAAATCCACATTTAAGCTTCCAAGACCTTGGGTAACTCAGTTAACCAATTCGGCCCAGTTTCTCCACTAGTATTAAGAGGATAATAAAAAATTTCCCATGGTGGCTGCAAAAAGATTTAATGATTGGGGGGGGGGGTTGGGAACTGGAGACATGGCTCAGCAGTTAAGAGCATTGACTGCTCTTCTAGAGGACCCGGGTTCAATTCCCAGCACCCACATGGCAGCTCACAACCGTCTGTAACTCCAAGATCTGACGCTCTCACACAGACGTCCACGCAGGCCAAACACCAATGCTCATAAGATAAAAACACATGAAGTTTAGAAAGAAGGTTTAATGAATATGTATCCAGCAGTTGGAGCAGCAGTTGGTATGTGGAAAATGCTGTATACAACTGCTGTCCTTATATAAAACAGGGTCCGACAGGAAGTAAGGGTTCCACACGCAAAAGACACCATACTGCCCATCCCTGAACCCCGGTTGGATTCACGGATCCACTCGAGGACAAACATCTCTTACTAGGGTACACAGAATAGGTTTGGCCATAGTACCTACCCATAGTGCACAGCTGAACCATTTACCAAGAGCATCCAGGACTTGTCCACACCACACACTTGAGTTCTAAGAAAGCCCTGCTATGGTAGGCAGAGGAAGATGGTCTAGGCTGAAGGTAGATGAGCGGGGGGAGGGATTAAAAGGTGCTTCATGGGCTTATATCCGTAGGAATGACGAGCAAGCAAAACGAAATAACATCAGAGAGCTTGAAATATTAGTGTCAGTCTTCTTTAACAAAGTGATTTCATTGTTTTTCTTTGTATGGGCACAGTATTCAGTAGGTAGCCAATGAATTTTATTAACGGCTGACGTTTACTGGTTTGTTGTGCCGAGCTCAGAGCTTGGCCTTTAAACGCATTTACTCCTGACTGCCCGTTTTATTACTTTCTCACTCAGGACTACTACGTGATTGTCTCTAACTTAAAAGCTGGACAAAGGAGCGACATGGAGGGTGCTGTTCCAAATTGCGCAGCCAGTAAATGGCCAAGTAGAGATTGGCTCACACAGGTCAACTCCGAAGCCTGTGCTCTTGACCGAACCAAGCCACCGTCCTTGTGAAATCAATGGCCTGACCTGACCATGATGACACTTGCTTTTAAAACAATGGGTACTGATAATCCCCACATCAGAAAGGCTGCTGAAATCAATGAGTTGCCCATCTCAGAGGGTCTGTTTGTTCCACTCTGGGATTTGGCTTTGTGCTATGGCCATTCAGAGGCACAGAACACTTTATAGACATCGCCCTAGGCTGAAATAAGGCTCTTCTGGCTTGCGTACTACTGCATTTCAGCAATCTACCATGACTTTGCTCAGAGAAAGTACTTTCTTTGAAAACTCATGCTTCTTCTCACCTGGACTGCATGCCCACCCAGGACTGGCCACTTTTCCCTCTACATACAATGCCATGGCATCCCAGCATGGGATGTTCCAGGTTCTGCTTGGCATGTAGATCTCAAGGAAAGAGGTTTTTCTGCCTTGACTTTATTCTCAGAGTAATGGACTTGGCCATTACTAAACGCTTATTGGATGAGTTAATCAAGTTACAACAGCCAGTTTTCTTAGGCCCTGGTGATCTCTAAAAGGAACAGCAGGGGCCAGGGTAAAGGCCAGATTTCCTCCAGGGCCCTAAGCAGCCTTTGAAAGTAGTTAGACTGCTAAATTCTATTCCACAAGAGGCTGACTCATGGCCACAGTTCTCCAAGAATGGTTTCCACTGCCACCAGCAGCTAGCTGGTGACATCTTGGCAACTTGCTAAAGTGTGTATCTCCCAGCCCCATCTCAGCCTCCAGGAGTCAGAAACTTTGGGGTGGGTTCGGAAGGCAGTCTTCACAATCGCAGCAGGTGACTTTGGGACCCTTCATTTCATTATTAGCCTTGGGTCGGGAGGATAGACTTGGATCTCTGACAGCAAGTGATAAGAACCCAGGCAGCCAACAGCATTAGTCTGGGTTGTGCCTGCATGTCCCACAAATACTGGATGCCCACAAGAGTCAGAAGTGAGGGAACTGTCGGGAGAAATAAGGCAGCATCCAAGCCTTGTTTTGCCCATAAGGCAGGTGGGAAACACCTTGAGAATGCCTGGAAGTGGCCCTGCACCTAGAGACGTGGGATTTGGGGCATGCCTGGAAGTAGCCCTGCACATAGAGCCCTGGGGTTAACTGCCAGGCCTGTAGGGTTGCAAAGGAAAACTAAACAGGTATCTCCATCATAGAGAAGAGAATGCACCTAGGGTCTTTCCCAAGATCTGTTTCCTGTAGGCAATTCTGACTCAGGATGAGTGTTCTAAGGACACAGTAAGGTAACACGGTGGGGGAGGGGGTGGCAAGGACTGAAGGGGTTTTGTCAGGTGGTGTGACCAACCATGCTGTGCTTCAGGCTGATCTGCTACCCCTTCAGTGGATGGAAGAGGTCATCACAAAGACATCTCTGCCTTTGAAGGACAGAGACTCCATGGAATGAATACACATAGGTAAGGAAACAGCCAGGCAAACACGAAGAAGCAAGCTGTACCCAACAATCCACATACCTCGGTCAAGACGAGGCCTAAGCAAAATCACTCCCTTTCAACGCAGATACACTGAACCTTAGAAACAGCATTCATGCGTATTCTAGGGAGACTCAAGCTGATCGCTCACAAAGAGCACAGGTCAATGTCTTGGTGGCCGTAGGGACTTCAGTACTAGAGAGGAGCTATAAATACTATAATTAAAATTAGACACAATTGAATTTACAGCGGAACTGGATTGTTTAATCGTCCTGTATAGAATCTATTTACAATCCTGATGAACAGAACGTCTTCTGAGTGTGGTGCTCACCCCGTGGCCCGTCCACAGCCTTTGGAAAATGCTCCCCGGGGGAGTTCCCACTCCCACTGTGGAAGAGGGAAGCTATGAAGTCTACCTTCTTCACTAGAACCCCTTTGCCCTTCCTGTCGTGTTTAGAGAATTCCTCTGGGCAGAAAGAACCTGCCTTCTTTAAGAGAGCCTTTTCCCTACTATGGTTTCAACATTTGAAGTCAGCAAGAATGTATCACAGTCCCAGAATGCTCTGCGCTAGAGAATGACATATTGGAATTTGTATATGGAAGGGCGCGATTTGAATGAGCCACTGCTGATTCCATGTGGCAGCCCCAGAAGCAGGTCTCCTTGGAATGCTGCTGCCTTAGGAACACTGGGAACCCACCCCCACCTCCTCACTACTTTCTCTTGCCCCCCCTCCATCCTTAGAGGGTGCCTCTAAAATACATCGAAGGGAGGGCTGGGGAAAACAGTGAAGAGGAGCTCACTACTGGACCATCAGCAAACACAGGCAGGGCTCTTTCTCCACAGCTCTTTAATCACTTTAACCCTGTTCCTCACGGAAAGCTGGAGGCCAAGGCAATTCAGCTCCTCCTTTTGTCGTGTGGCCTGCCATAAATATGCGCCAGTCCGGGTGTGAAAAGCTGAAGGAGGCGGCAAGCTTGCTGGACATTTATCATCCCCTGTTCCCAGTTAACAAGCAAATACTTTAGCTGAATGGGCCATTAGCAATCATTGTCAAATGAAGAATGAAAGGTGCCAGGATGTGACCAGCTTGTAAATGAGAGAGTGTCCCTCCTCTTTGATGAATCTCGACAAACGAAATGGATATTTTGGTATAGATTCAGAATGAAGATGGGAAGGGAAGGCACAAAGTGGCAGGTGTTTCGGCACGGGAAGGGTATGCAACCGTCACGTCTATCCTCATTCTAACGGTGAGGGGGAAAAGCAAAAACAAAAATAGATCACAGAAGCAACTTTATCTGCAGCCTCAAACTATGATCAGCGTGAGCACTAGGAAGAAAGTCAACATGGGTCTAAAGAGAATACCTAAGGTTTAGCGACGGGCCTTTAGCATCTGCGTATAGAAGTGGTAGAGTCTGGAAATGCGCCTATAAAACAGCTCTCAGACCCCATGTGTAAGTTCACAACCAAGTCCCACTCCATGAAGAAGACCCCTGGTTCTGAAAAAATGGTCAGACTTGCCTTAAGGACCAAAAGACGACAATAAACCAAATATTTTCTTTCTGGTGGCTTAAACCAATTGTGGGTATCACCCGGCACCCAACCCAGCAGTCAATGGTTCACCTTGTTTAATGGCTGAAATGGAAAGTCCAGCTCCCTCACGCAGGAGTGGGGGCAGAGGGTGGTAGAGTCAATAATGCCAAGAGTTTTGTGTTTGCCTTTAGTGTGTGTCAGCACTACCATTTTAGAGCCCCCCGCCCCCCCCGCCAAAAAACTTCCATCAGGAAGCCCATCCCATCTAACTCGAAGATGACCAATCACAGTAGTCGGGAAAGCCAAGAGTCTGTAGGTTCACCGGTATTGACATATTACTGGATGGATTGTTTGAATTAAACTAAATTTCCTCCTTTTTCAATACTGTCACCTGTTTTCTTTCCTTCTTAAATTTCCCCAGGGAAAGACCAACTTCACCGAACAGCTAGAGGCCCCAGGTAAGGGCAAAGCTTTCCTTTGCGTGTACGGGGCCCGAGGGGAGCCGCAAAGGGGCCCTGGGGGAAGCCTGAAATCAAAAGGCCTCTGTTTTCTTTTCAGATAATTCAGGCCCTACCTATCTCCCTCTGGTCTCCCTTGCTGCCCAGCAGGTCTCTGTCCAGGCAGATGAAGGCGAAGGCGGTGTGGGGCAGTTAATCCTACAGGATGGCTGCCTCTAGCAGGCCAAGAGAAAGCAGGAAAGCTTCCAGGCCCTCAGGACTGCGGCAAACTGTGAGTTTTAATCAGCCTCCATCCCGCTCTCTATAAAAGGCCGTCGATGAAAGCTACCTTGGCCATATTATCTTCCACCAATGAGCAAGAACTGCACCAGCTCTCCTTCAGAGGCTCCAGCCATCCCAGACCACAAGTAGCGCTTTCATGGTTCTTAATCCGAGTTCCCAAGTCTGCCTGGCTCTCACATAATACCCAGCAGCCTGGAGCAAGGGCCTTCGCCCCACACCCTTTTCAGGGACGTGTCAATTCTAACATCAAGCTAATCTATACGTTGCCAAGGCTTCCCCTTTATCTGCCTTTACATCTTATGAACTGCATGGATTTACCACATTTTTTTTTATCTGAAAGACAGAAAATGGTGGTTTTATTGCCATACAATCAGATTACTGCCGCCAGCTTCTCTATGCCTTTTCTACCGTACTTCAATCAAAAGGGATCAGTTTCTTTATGCTCTACCCTTGATTTACTTTACATCTGTAAAGACGCAGTCTGGGTTGTAATCCCCTTATTAACTATGACCAGGGTTGATTTGCCTAAAAATAAAAGCAAATTGTGTCAGACCCTTTCACTTTGTTTTTGATTCCGAACTACAAAATGGATTACTAAAGAAATCTTCAGAGTTCACACGGCTGGTATAGTGCTGAATTTAAAATGAGAATTAAACAAGTTAAACAGGGGAGCCATGTCAACGGTTTACATCCCCCATCACGGGAAGGGCTGACTGCTTGCTTTTGTATTCTTCGGCTTTATGGAGACAATGAAGCCACAGGAGTTTTTCCAAGCTGTTCGGAACACGTCTCATTTGCTATCCTTCCTTTTCGGCTGTTCTTATTCCTCGCCTGCCCCCCCTTCTAATCCTCCCCTTTAACGGGGGGGGGGAGGGGTCCTACCTAGAGAGAGCTAACCCCTCTCTAGAAGCTCGGAGTTCCACAGAATCTGCATATTTTAATCAAAATATTTCAAATAGTCCAACACTTCTCTGTAACAAAGGGTGATCTCACAAGCAAATCTATGCAGATGTTTAAGTGACCTGAAAAACAGGTTCTTCCTGTCAGCAGCACCAGGCGAGCAGCAGTGGCTAGAGATGTTTCATCATCTCTCGGAGGAGGAGGAGGCGTCTTAGTGTCCAGTTTGTAATTAGATATTTGAGGAATAAAGTTCTCATTGGAATGTCAGGAAATAATGTTCTTTAAAATGAATCTTTTCCCAGGGTCTACATCCCATATTCCCTGCTCTCTGCCACTCCCACTTCTATGACGCTGCCCTGCGGTCATGCAGGGATGGGGAAATAGTCTCCCATTCCGTGAAAGTACTCTGAAATTTGGATCCAAGTTAGGTGACACATTAGGTTCCTGGGAGCAACCCGAAATGTTTAGCTGACAGTTAGACAGGAAGGATTTAGTTATTCCGGTGCCCGCGCTGGTTGAAGGAGGTTATCATGTGGACCCACCAACAGGATTCATTTTAGGAAGTGCGAAGAGGTTCTAGGAAAGGTAATTAAAGCCATCAGCTCTCCAGCAGACTAGGGAAACCATTCCAACACGCGTTTCTAGGTAGTCCCTGGGGGGTGGCTAATTCACCCATCTTCCAACTCCAGGTACCGAGTCAGGGCGTAGTGGAATGTGGGGGTCATTTGCATTTCTTTGCATTGGTAAAACAAGTGTCAACAGCTAAGCTTTGTGGAGGGTTTAGAACCAAGTGCCCAGTAAATCATCCTAACCTTGGCCCTCTTTTCTGGGCCTGGGAGCTGTAAGTGCTGAGGTTAAGCAGCGTAGTCCTGGGACACTCAGACCCTCGTCTCAAGAGCCTGCCAGGTTAGTCTCTTGTGTCCTGACTGGCTCAGCTGTGGAACAAGGAAACCCACAACCTATAGTTTATCATCCCTGACGAAATGTGAGGAATGTGGACGGAGACAGTACCCAGCCCCTGGGTACTGTCCCTGCTTCTTCTCTCTCTGCTCAAACCGACGAGATTAACCCAAGGCAAATGGTGGAGCGCAGGCACCGTTCAAGGTGATAATCATTCAAGGTTGGGTCGGCATTTGTTTATCTACAAAAATAAGAGTTCCAGACACAATAGAAGGTAGGCTGGTGCATATGTGCTATTGAACAGCTTTTTAAACAGTTCTATCCATTGTATTTTAGTTTATCAATTTGACAGGTCCGTACTTATTCAGGGTCTGACCTGGGGGGGGGGTAGGCCTGTGTGTTTCAGGTTATCTGGTTATGATCCAGCCATTCTTTTGTATCAAGCCAATCAATTTCAGGAATTCAGCATTATATGGGAGAAAAATTACATGGGAAAAGGACAATGCTTTGTAAATTAACTAGTATGTAATCCTTACAGAATAAAACCTCCAGACATAAATTAATACTAGAAGGAAATTTTCGAAGGTGTAATTTATCCTCAAATACTATGCCAGTGTAGCACTGTTAATCCTAAAGTGAAACTATTATTCATCAAAACAAGTGGCCACAACCAAAAGAAAAAAAAAAAACCAGCCGTCACTTTATTTTGGCAAAAACACTATGCCGCAGAGAGGGGTTCTATAAAGTGTTAATTAGAAATGATTTGCCTTGCTATTCTTTCCAGAACTTAAAAATAATTGAGAAATGACCTAAACAGTACCAGCATCTACAGATACAATGATACAATGTGGCTAATCTAACAGGGCAGCCACTAATCTCTGAGTACACAGAACTTGTGATTATTACATAAACTCTCCAGGATGGGATGGCAGGCAATGTGATTGAAGGAGTTATGGAGATCCCAGTTTACAAAGGATTTTCTGGGCCCTGTGCGCACACAGCTGCCACATGCTCCCTGTGTGGACCACCTGCTAAAAAGGGTGACCCCTGAATGAAACAAATCTAATTACCGATGCCCGTCTCGGGACAAGGGACTTGTCCCACAGTTCACGCAGAGGGAAGTGAAACTGGCAAGCCTGTGGCTACCTGCCTGCTACATCTCTCACCCAGAGAAAGTTTCCTCTGGAAGAGTGAACAAGGGAGGCAGTCGCAGGCACTAAACACTAAAAGGCTCTTTTGTAGTCCTCAGGAAGAGATCGTTCTGATCTCACTGAGAGCTTTTGGCCACATGTTTTCCAGAGGTTTCGAGACATCCTCGGGAAAAACTGTAGGAAATTTTACTGGGGAGACCAGGGAGCAGTCACAGGCAGGGAGGCCTACTCCTCGGAAATGCAGGCCCTTAGCAGCCCTCTCTCCATCCGTGGCTCAGAAAACTATACTATTGAAGATCAAAGTAGTCATCATTCCCTCTCTAATGCGTAGCAAACAGAAGACACGATTCTCCCCATGCTAGGCACACATAATACTGCTTCCCCCGCCACCCCAAACAAGTCAGCATTTTTAATTCTCCCGTGGTCACTATGAACATAAAAAATACTTAAGTCGTTATGTTGCTCTGAAGGGTTTCATGGGGATTTCTTTAAGCTAGTTTTAAATATAAATATTAAATCCAGAGCAGGAGGGAGGGGGGAGAAGAAGACAAGAGGCTGTGAGTGAAAGGGCAAAGTGGAGAGAGGCAGACAGCCCGGGAGGGGGAGGGGCGCGCCCACAGCGAGCATTCGGCAGGGAAGGGTGACCTCTGTAGGCACTGCGAACGAGCGTCGGCAGCAGCCACCACCAGGGCCCCAGCCCGAGCGGCGACGGCGCTCAGGTCCCAGCCAGGCGCCTTCCGGCACCACTAGGTGCCTGTAGATCCCGTGTGGCTGCAAAGATGACACGCCAGGGGAGCAAATACAACACCTTACATTTAAAAAACAAAAACAAAACCCAAAACAAAAAGTCCTATAGCAGATCAGACTACATCAAAGACGGCCGGCAGTAACTTTAAAACAAGGGCCTCCTGGCAAAACGCAAAAATGTCTGCTTCGGGTCATTTACAGCTGTAGAAATTTTTCTGCCCTTACGAAGGGGAACGCGTTTGGTCACTTCTGTTGGTAAATTGGAAATTTACCACTGGCATCTAAGAGAAAAGATGCAATTTGCTTATGGGGTAATTTCTAAATCAATTCGTTCATCTGTACTCTAAAGCCAGCCACCATCCATACGCTCAACTCCAATTAGGCCATTGATTTTGCTTCTAATCTCAAAGGTCTGCCTCCCAGGAGCCAGCCAGCGTCTCCACACTCTTCCAGGGCTGAGTCCGGAATTCCTCACAGCACTTTCTAGCCCTAAGTTGGAAGATGAGGTAACAGGCAGCACTAAGGCGCGGTTACCGGGACCATACCAAAGAAAGGATGGCTAGTATTTTCTAAATCCCGAGCGCACCCCGGGAGCCCAGACCTGAAAGTTAGTCTCAGGCCTGGTTTTCTTCCTGCAGTGCGCTTTGCTAAAAGCAAGTCTGATCAA
Source organism: Dicrostonyx torquatus (assembly GCA_028555095.1). Taxonomy (NCBI): domain Eukaryota; kingdom Metazoa; phylum Chordata; class Mammalia; order Rodentia; family Cricetidae; genus Dicrostonyx; species Dicrostonyx torquatus. The sequence continues at coordinate 7,194,891 of JAQHUG010000020.1, read as the reverse complement.
GGGATTCCCGACTCCCCAAATGCGAAGGCTGCAGCGTTGACTAGGTAGGGCCCTGAGTTTTTCCAAAAGACGTCGTTAAAATTGAGCCAGCTACCCGGACCGCGCCGGGGCTACGCCACCGGTTCCAACGCAAAGGGAGAGGCGGACGTGCTGGCAGCCGGAGTTCTCCGGCCAAGCCGGAGCACCCCGCGCACGTTCCGGCTAACGAGCAGACTCCGAGCCACGCCGGCTCCCAGGCGCTGTGGGCTCAGGGTCCCCTCCCCAAAGGGACGTTCCACTGCCCCAGACCCCCGATTTCTGTCGCCTTCCCCCTAGGCCCCGGCCGGTGGCTCCCGCGCTTCTCGAGAGCGCAGCATCTCTGTCTGGCTCCGGAGCCCGCCAGTCGCTGCGCGTCTGTAGCCCCTTTAGTGGCGACGTCCTCCGTTCTCCAAAAGGAAGGGAGGGTCGGGTAGCGCCATCAGACACCTTTCCCGACGTGCCACCCGAGTCGCCAGGGCTTTGGGCACCCTCGAGCACTTGAGATTGGAGCCCCAGGAAGAGGCCCTTGGAGCCGGCGCTCGCAAGTCCAACCGGTCCCCACCTAGAGAAATGTGGCGGGGTGGGGGCTGGGGGACAGGAACCTAAGGTTCTAGAAACAGGCTCCGAGGCCTCCTCCCTCCCGGACCATACGGCGTCCCCCCCCCCCGGGGACCAGCCCGGGGATCGGGGAAGAAGAACGGATGGTGGACGCCACTTACTTGGAGTTCGAGGAATTCCAGTAGATAGGCTCTAAAACTATCGATCTGGAGATCGCAGTTCTGCATAAAACCATCAAAAGTCCCCAACAGTACTTCCACACCGAGTCCCTCCTGGACCGGGCCATGGCCATGGCCAAGCAGCTCCCAGTTCTGCGCACTCCGGGTCGCGATGGGACCGGCCACGGGCCGCGACCCCCAATCCTCCGGGGCGGACGCGCCGCGCCGCTCCAGCGGTCGCCGAGGCCAGGTGCGCTTGCCCTGCGCGGCCCTCAGCGCGCGGGGTGGGGTCGAACGCGCGGGGCGCGGCGGCTCGGCGGACTCGGGGCTCCGGGGCGCTGCGCCGGACGCAGCTGGGACGGCCGGCTCCCGTGCGGCTCCAGGGTGTCGGGCCAGCCGCGGAGAGCGGGCGCGGCGGGGGCGCTGGACTGGGACAAAGGCCCGCAGCGGAGAGGCGAGTCGGCGTGGGGTGGCGGGTGCTGCTCCCTGAGAGGGGCCGCTTGACTATAGATCCAGAGCAGCGGGCAGCGGCCCGGGCAAGTGGGCGCCGCGTCGGCGCGGTTCCATATCCCGAAGCGCAGAGAGAGGAGAGAGAGGGCGCCTCCTGAATCAACGCAGGTCGAGGCCCGCCGAGCAGGCGGGAGGGCACTGGGACCCCCGCGGGCGCCGGACGCGCGCGGGCCTTTGTGTGCGGGGAGGGCGCCGGGACCCGCTATGCGCGCAGCTCCGCAATCCGACCGGCGCCGCCGTCCCCGCCGCGGAGAGTCAGCGCGCTGGGCGCGCTGTCAGAGCACTATAAACGCGGGGCCCCGCCCAGTCGCACGCAGCCCATTGGCCTGCCGCTCCGCGAGCGCACACTGATTGGGCAGCACGCCCGTCCGTCCGCCGCCCACCGGACCCTGGGCACCGCGAGGTGGGGCGCTGCTGACAGGTGAGCCCCGCCTCGGGGGATGAGCCGCGCTGGGCGGCCAGGACCGCGCACGAGTTGCCCCGTGCGGCTCAGAGCGCAGGGTCAGCCGCCTCCGAGCCACTGGTGCCCGCGCCCCCGGGGTCGCCTTGGCCCGCAGCCGCCGGGGATGACGAGTGTCGGGAGTCTGCCTGCTCTAGCTTGGGTAGAGCGAGGGTCCTGCGAGCGGCGCTGCCCCCGGGTGCCGCGCCGAGGCCCTTCGCGGATGCCTTCGAAGCCTTAAATTGAGGACCTCCTCTGATTCAGGCACCAAGTGATCGGCCCGGCTCGACACAAGTTCAAACTGTGGCGAAGCAGCGCGAACCTTGGCAGCCCCACCGGCTAGGCAGTGCTAGTCATCAGCCGCCCACCCCGACCCCGCGCCCTACTCCGTGCGTCCCGCGCCAGTCTGCGTTTGCCCGCTCCCCATTTCCGGTCCTCTCTCCTGCATGCTCCCCGCCACCCACAAGAACAGCGCCTCAGCAGCTCCCCTGCTGACGTCTGTGTGGGTTTTCCTTCACTAGGTCCCGGGAGACCCCTCGACCCCACAGTGGCCGGGAAGTTAGGGGTGACCCGGACGACTATCAGTCAGAGCAGAAGTGGTAGCAGTTCTTTGAGCCACTTGCCCAAGACCGGGTTTGAGAACCTGTGTGTCGGTAACTTCCACGGATCCACAGCGCCCACTAGCGCTCACTTTTGCCCCTCTGTATTTAAGAACAAGCCTACCCACTACCGGATCAGAATCTCAAAAACACTTGCTTGAGGCGCCCCACCGCAGGGACGACAGCACGGTCGGCAAAAGGCACACAGTCCCATGGACAGTCCACCGTGCGACAAAAATCAACCACGTGCTCTTAAATACTGTCTACCAATACCAGAATTTCTTCAAACGGAACCAGGCCGTCTTCACACCTATTTACAGAATTCCCTCCCAGTTAGGTATTACAAAGTAAACATGGTTTTGTTACTGTCTAGCAACCCCTTCATAATTCTTTGTAACAAATTCGGATTTTAAAAGGTGCTGACTTTCAAGTCTTAAATTAATGTGTACTGTAACTAGAGTTGGTTTGGAAAAACTAAAATCTAAGACCAAAACACTAGAGCATTCACTATGGAATGGGCTCAATCTCCCAAACACAGCTTTAAGAAAGCCTTTTTAGCAATTACTATTTTTATGTAAGCCTGCAGAGTTGTGACTGAGGGTGAGGTACTAAAGACTGAACCAAGGGACTCCCGATAGGCAAAGGACACACACACACACACAGCACTCTGATCTAACTCCTGCTATCAAGGGACAGAGACACACACACTCCCACTGTCAAGGGACACACAAAACACATCCAGCCCTCGCCACCCGCCCCCACCACCACACCCAGCCCTGAGAATAATTTTTTTTTTTAACTTCATGATGATTCCCGAAAAACTGGCAGCGAGGCTATTTGAACTTTACAGGAAAAAGAAAAAAAACCTATTTTAAAAGATTTTACCTAAGAAATTCATAGATATCTAATGTGAAGTTAATGCTCTAAGTCCTGGTTTGAAGGGATGTTCAGGATGTGTTATGAAATTTAAGTTGTGACCTCTTAGCTCCCCTTACATCCTCTCTGGTAAACTAAAGAAAGGAAATTTGTAATGTCTGAAAATATCCCAGTTTCCAAAAATACCATTTTCAGTAAGCCAGATATTGACACCCAGAAGCTTTTCACCCTGAGAACAATGTAAATATCCTTTTGAAAAAGTCACACAGAAATATTCCTACAGTGTGACTTTTCATGGTTACCTTCTGTGAGCACAGACACCTGTGATCACTAAGGCAGTAACTGCAACTTAACATTCTGGTCCTCAACTGTTTACCCAGTCAATTTGAAAATTAAAATGTCACCTCAAGCCATTCTTATCTATTGCTACATCTATCATAATCCCGGACAAAAAATGTGATGGGGTTATGTACAAAAGATAATCACAGAAAGAAATTCTAAAGCATGACCACTGATTGGTGAATCAGTGTAATTCATGCCCCTGCCTGGAACCTCATTTTACAAATAAATTCTGGGTTTGTTTTGAAAACAGGACACAACTTTGTGCCAAAGGACAAGTACTTCAGCAGAGGAAGTTACCGATTTCTGTAGCTAAGGGAGTTTTCAAGTCAGTAGGACAATCTATTATAAAAGTGAATATAAATGATTTCTTGGCGGCAGCAACACTGAGTTTCTGAAACGCCAATCTATAAAGCAGCAAAATACACCTTCCATTAGTTAGGCCTTACACCCAATCTTACAGTTTGCTCTTCAGATCGCTCTGGAACTTGACCACAATGAAGATCTTAATCATTGCCTCCTCGATTTGGAGAGGAAATAACACAGCCTGCAGATGCTGAAATAAATCCCGTTTCCTAAGGTGCACTGAGTGCTCTGGGGGCCCATCGATGGTTCATCAAACCGTGTCAGGTATGATGGTGGTCTTACTCTACACAAGGTTTCTACTTTGTGAGCTCATCAGATATTTGGTTAAGAACATGAAGTCAAGCGTCACTGTGACTACAAGTCTGGACTCGAGCCTCTACTTTGAGCTCACAAACCTGTCTGCCCTTCTTACAAAAGGCCCACCACCAAGAGAACCTATGACAAGCCATTCCCATACTTCAGTCCTATCTGTCAATTAACCAAAGCGAAGGGGCCATTTGCTAAGAAATCAGAACCATGACCACTTTCATTCCCACATGGCAGATACTGACGTGTTTAACTTGGCTGTGTGAAACTGTTGTCAACAACATGTACTGCTCTTTTACTGGTTTCACTCGTTTTTTTTTAAGTATGAAAAATACCATCATTCCCACATCCTCCAATCACTGATCTGAGGACTGGGGAAAGAACAATATTCTTTTCAAACTGTATCAATCCAACAATGACTGGAATATAAAAGGTATGTCCCTAATTTGCAGAGCACTCTAATACACAGAAAACAAACACTGGTATCTGTTTTAAAAAAGAACAGTGTGTGTGTGTGTGTGTGTGTGTGTGTGTGTGCTCTCATACCTTGAATCCTCTGTACTCTGCCCAGCTGGTGCTGGCTCACAATCACCTCCTCTAGGAACACTGCACAAGAGGAAAAGCAGCCCAATCATGCCAAGCAAATGGCGACTAGCTACAGAACATATGGTGCTGTGCATTAGCCAGGGCAGCCAACATCAGGGTGCCAGTGTCCCTCACAACTCAAGTCACAAATGCAAGGGAACCAAAGACCAGTTGGATGGCAGTCGAACGAATGGAGAACACCTATGCCCCCCCTCCCCATCTCTGCCCTCCAGCACCACTAGACCAAGTATTCGCATGCCCGCTGGAGCAGGTGGTGACTCCATCGGCATCTCATGGCCAGTAATGCGAAGGGCACACGTGGCTCTGGTAGAGAGCAACACAACTGGAGACAACTGAGTACCAGCAGCTCTATAGAACACCAGCATGGAAAACGTTCATCCAGTGACAAACTGAGCATCCTACTTATCTAGGAAAGGTGGCCACACAGACACAGGCAGGACGGCACATGTGCAGGCACACACACAGACACACTCACGTTCACACACTAGGAACATACACTACTATAATTAAATGACCAAATCGTTATTCAGAACAGCAACAGGCTCATTTGCTACATCCTAAGGAAAACTATAGCCCTTGCCTAAGGTTTCCTTCCCCTACTTGAAGCATTGAAGAGTCGCTCACACCAGGCTAATTTAAAGGTTTAGTTTATACAGTCAAGAATTCTGCAAACTCCACAATATTAATGGCAATAACTACAAATGTTAAATACTATAGTAAAAATAAACAGCCAATAGTTAATTCTTTAATGCATCAAAAATTTCAAATAACTCAAGAAAACAAAACTGAGAATTAAAGGCATATTTAGTAAATTAGGGAACATTTGAACTGCTAATAGATTGTGAAAAAAGTCTTAGCTTTTATAACATGTACACAAAAGCAGTGGAACAAATGAAGAAAACAATTGACTACATTGTTGCAGCAGTCAAAGGTGGGTGCAGATCATTAACAATGACATCCTCTTTCCTGTAGCCTGGCGGACAGCACAGGAACAATTCAGTAGCTAGGAGGCTCCAGCAGCAGACACTGAGATGTCATTTAGCAACTGTGGTAGAACAAAACCTAATGACGGAATAAAAGGCACGGAAAGGCTGATCAAGTATTTGAGGCCCAGGATCCTCTTTAGATACAGTGCCTAGAACAAACACTAGGAGAGCAGAAGCAACTTCTGTCGAGCACTTCCAAACCTTGGATATACAACCGAGGAGCAATGAATCTCAATTGAAAAGTTACATCAAACGAATAAAATAATCAGGAAATAATCTGAGCTAATTTATGCATTATGATCTATGCAGGTAAAGAAGTAAACGTGTGGTTAGAATGCTAGGGCATTCTGTTTACTAAAACCTTGCTATACCTCATGCCTACTTAAAATTCTAACATTGTTCTTTACCGTATCAAAGAGTTGATTTTCCACAGCATGCAAACACAAAATAATCTACGATTTCATCATCTCAGGCAACATTTCCAACGTTAAACTATGATAGGACTGTCTCTAGGGACTGGGCTCTCCACTGTACCATGCCTATGCACCTCTGAGAGCATTTTATAGCCTTTCCTTGAGTGTTTAACACTAGTAAACTTCAACAAATCAAAAAATTAAATGAGACAGATTCTACTGAATAAAATTCAGGGTTATCTCTAAGTTTCCACATGCAAAAATACCCAAAAAAAAAACCCAAACAACAAAAAAAGTTAATTTAAATGTGCTTATCCCCCAAAATAAACATGCAAAAACGAAGGTTAGTCATTCTGAACATAAAAAAAAAAATCAAGTCCTAGCTGATAGTCCACCCTAAAAGTGACCTAATATTCCATAAATTTTAAAAACATACTTTCTAGTCTTAATTAAGTATAATTTGTGGCAATTAATACTTATTTTCTATAACAGAGCACAGGTTTAGAATTTTTCATAGATAATACTTGATGCTTTAACTCTTATCAGCATATAGTGTCTGTAAAAATAGCAAGTAGTGCTAATTTACAAGTATTATTTATTTAGTGGACATAGAAACCTTGTGGAAAATATAAACCAGGGGAAACCTAGTACAGTTGTAAGGCTTCTAAAATTAAACCACCCTTTAGACTTAACAAAACTTAAAAAAAATTGCTTAAACATATGAATTTAAGACTTTACTTTATTCAGCAAAATCATTTATTTACAGTGGGGAATGCTGGTTTGATTTTGTCAATGAAAGAAACAAAAGTCCAACAGAGGCAATAGGGCACTGCAGGTGCTTCTGGAGCAGGTGACCAACTGTTATCCTTACCTGTTATCGGGAACACCAAGAGCCACAGCATCACAAGGACACTGCTGTAACAACACACCACACAGGTCCAGCAAAACCCTGGTAATTTTGCAATGCAATTACCAACTTTTTCTTTTTTTATAAATGTATAAAAAAACAAAAAGTCAGCAACACCAGCATTAGGACATAGTAAACAGAGTACAACCCCAAAGTCAGTGGTCAGTGAACACCTTACCAGACCAGCCAGTCACCACGTGACCTGCTCTATGGCAGACCACCAACCAGTACAGAATCCCAACAGGTGAAAAATACACCACTTCTAAAAAACAGCAATGATCTGATAAGGATTTGACGTAATGGAGGAAAGAGGGAAAAATAAAGGGATTGCAGAGCATAGCCCCTATTAGAACAAGCTAACTTTCCAGACTCTCCAATTAAAAAAAAATAAACAAACAAAAACAAAAAACCACTTCAACATGAAGCTACAATACGAAGTTTTTTCATTTTCTTTGTAAAAAGTTCGGAGTTGCCGTTCAGTCCTGGGTTTTTAACGAGAAGGACAGTTTTGGCCTGGACTTCCCCTTGCCCAGGATAATTTTTTGTTCTTCTTTTTGTTGACGTTGTCGCTCTTGTTCTAGTTTCATCCTTTCCTCATGAATCTTTCTTTGTTCTTCAACAATTCTCAACTGTTCTTCAGCCTGAAAGTTAGGAAAGAACAAGATCTGTCATTCCTTTCTCTCGGTATCTTCTGGTTACCAGGTCACAATCTACAACCTACACAAACCAGGAAAGACTTCCTTAATTTACTCTACATATTTTATCTATTTCAAGTTTACGAAAATCGAATTTTATGGACTTCATGCCTTGAGCATAAACTTGATTCTGTCTTTATATTTATTACCAAGATTAACAGTTATCTAAAGCAAAGGCACAGACGATGTTATCTACCCAATCACTGTATTTATAATTAGATAGACATACACAAGAACTGTAGTTAAAAAGTCCCCCCATATATATATATATATGTGGTTTTTTTCGAGACAGGGTTTCTCTGTAGCTTTGGAGCCTGTCCTGGAACTAGCTCTTGTAGACCAGGCTGGTCTCGAACTCACAGAGATCCGCCTGCCTCTGCCTCCCGAGTGATGGAATTAAAGGAGTGCGCCACCACCGCCAGCTCCACTCTATATTGTATACTCAATAGTAACCAAAAATTTTCCCAGGTGGTGGGTGGCGCACATCTTCAATCCCAGTACTCAAGAGGCAGAGGCAGGAAAAACTCTGAGTTCAAGGCCAGCCTGATTTACAGAATTACTTCCAGGATACCCAGGGCTACACAGAGAAATCCTGTCTCAGAAAATTAAAAAGGAATTTTTCTAAGTCTCAATTTCTTGGGAGAGAAAAAAAAGTACCAAACGTTTTGACCTGATTATAAAATGCTATCTTAACTACACACTGGCTACAGTATCAATTCCTGAAGTCCCTTTATTGCCTTTAATCTCAAACTGGCTTTTCCTCTCTACAAGAAATGTCCCTAGCTACCATGAAAAGTAAAGCTATTCTCACAAGTCCTTCATCAAGACCCCCTCCTGACCTTCCAAAGACCATCTGCACCTCTATTCTCAGGGGTCATCTTTGCCCTTCTTGTTAGAGTGGGACTAGCACCCAGAGTAAAGGATAGGACAAAGCCTGACAACTGGCACAACAAAGAGTCACCCACCCTGAAGCTAAGCAATGCGTTAGTAAGAAAGGCTGTCTTAACTTCTGAATGTCTGTCAGCACTACCACGTCCTCCCATTTTTACTCTGACCTAAAACATGCACTTTGTCCTTCCTGCCTTCCTGCTCAAAGTTACATTTGAAGTCACTGCTTCTTTCTCCTTGTTTTACTTTGAACTGTAAATCAACACTGAATCCACAACTGTCTCCTCCGGTCTCGATGTCCTCTCCCAACAGTCAACAGTCTCCACCTGTCCTCACTTCTCTGGTCTCCTTCCACTGTTCTCAACGTGAAATGCAAATGAGTCTAGGCTGGAGGCCTTTGGAAAAGATGAAAAAAGTAAGGGGCACATGCAAAATAATGTCATGTGAGTATCAAAATGGACAGAGCTACAGGGTAGGAAGGCAGACAGGTGGAGGTGCAGCCCAGAGTCCTGTAAACTCAGCTCCAAGGGAAGGGGAAGGGACTAAGCAGCACTCCAGCAGTGGGCCACAAAAAGCTCCAGAGCTCTGAGGGCTCCCCCATCCTTTTGTCTTCTGAGCGACCTTTGCAGTAGCCTGGTAAACATGGACTGAAGATCTAACAGTGCCCCTCACCCCAACTCTACAGACTTCAGATTTAAATTTTCCTGCCCTTTCTTAAAGTAAGTCCATCCTTTGAGGGTCTAGTTCTTTTCCCCCTTGTCTAATCTTGAAATTTATTTATTTATTTAGTGATTGGAGAACACCACAGCATGACTGCAGAAGTCAGAAGACATCTTACAGGCATCACCCTTTTCTATCATGTGGGATCTGGAAATCAAACAGACCCAGGCAATCAGGCTTGATGGTTAAGCACTTTTACCCATTCTCCTTCGTGGACTTTCTAAACTCTTTAACAATCTAAAGAAAACACCTTTTATGGTAGTGATTAAAAGGACAAGGGGGAAGAAAATGGAAAGCTGCACCACAGGCACCGTGTCACTCAGAAATGTGGACTTCCACTGTAAGCCCTCTAAGAAACAAGGCCGGACCAGCTCTGCCATTGTAATTCTGATGACTTAATTTATTTTCCTTCCTGGAACATATATACTAATGCATACTTTGTTTTCACAACAAGAAGGAAATGTTTTAAAAGTAATTAGTGCCACGCACAGTAGGGCACACCAGCACTTATGGGGTAGAGACAAGAGAATCATGAATTCAAAGTCATCCTCAGTTACAAGACCCTGCTGCAAAAACATACAAATTTAAAATGTTTTAAAAATTCAATCTTTTGGGCTGGGCAGTGGTGGCAAATGCCTTTAATCCCAGCACTCGGGAGGCAGAGGCAGGTGGATCTCTGTGAGTTTGAGGCCAACCTGGTCTACAAGAGCTAGTTCCAGAGCAGGCTCCAAAGCTAGAGAAACCCTGTCTCAAAAAACAAAAAATAAAACAAACAAACAAAACGAGCTAGTTCCAGGACAGCTACCCTGTCTCAAAAAACAAAAATCAAAACAAAAACTTTAATCTATTGGTCAAACTTCATTTTATACTTTTCTCTAAGTTTTCATGTTCAAACTTCAAAGGAAAAAGAAAACAAAACAAAAACACAGGTAGGCACTGAGTGGCACACCCTTGTGGTCCAGCACCTAGGAAGCCGAGGTCAGCTGCAGAGCTGCAGGCTGGCCTGCACGCTGGTGAGAGGACCCAGCACCAGCACCCTGAGGAAAACTCCCTCTACAGAGGATCACTTGTTACCACCTAAAGAGGATTGATGTCCACTGTTTTACTACCCTTGCTTCTCAAATTTAATTACTTATAAACTCCTAAATCATTTTCAGACTTCAAGGTTAGATACCTTAGGGATATTTCGTATTGCTCAAAATGAGAGTTGGGGTGGGATTAGAGGAACATTGTCTCACGGCTTCAGAAACAGTGCTCTGCACACAGAACCCAGGCCCCCAAAATGGTGCCTTCAGAATTTCCTTTTGATTTTATGTTCTAAAATCTCAAACTAAGGCCTGGAGATGGCTCAGTAGTTAAGAGCACCTGCTTGTCACTCTTGTAGAGGGCCCAGATTTGGTTCCCAGCACCAACATGGTTCACAATCATGTTGTTCATAACCCTTCATAAATTCAGTTCCAGGGGATCTAAAACCCTCCTCTGACTCCATACACCAAGCACACGTCATACACATAGATACATGCATATAAAAGATGAACAAATCTAATAAATATAAAAAATAAAAGATACAATTTCACATTTAAAAGGCAAAAATCTCTATACTATATATAATAAATGAGGCTCTTTTTCATCTATACCCCAAATTCTTTGTCTTGGGAGAACTTTTTTGTGTGTATTGTTCATTTATTTCCCTCTGAATGACTGCAGTTTTCAATGCCTAGAGCTCCCAGGCACTGGGCTCCCGCTATGCCCCACTCAGCAAGTTTATCAATTCTCTCTAAAGCATCTGTGACTGTGGATATAAGCCTGTCTTCTCTCATTTTGTTTCTGTTCAAGCCATGAAATATCAGACATTGGTCTTTTAGACTGTTTTCCCAAACACAGCGTTTCTTCCCTAACATACAAGGAACAACCCCTCACACAGGAAACCCATCCCTCATCCTGATTTCCTATCATTTCATTCTCATATTCAATTCCTCACACATCTGCTGCCATCCCCTGAAGTATATATGTACAGCACTACTACCTATTCTGGGGCATGTTATCCTATATATGATCACTCCTTAAGGTGTCGTGTTCTCTCCAACTGTATGTGCGGTTGGTTCTTCTGTCCTTTTCAGTCCCAACCCCCCTCTGACTGCCAGTCTCAGTCCCTCCCTGCCCTTCCTGCAGGTGCACTACAGCAGTGAGGATGGAGTCCTCAGAGCTCCACCCCCCTAAGACAAGAGCTTCACTGAAGAGAAGCATTCAAACAGCAGCGATCTCCGATCTAAGTCACCACACGGGACTCCTCCCCACCACGCCTCTCTAGATAATCTTCATTGATGAGATGGCCATGTGCAAAAAGCTGTCTAGATGCCAAGCCTCCATTCTATACCCAGTTCTTCTGTGTATTTTGTATATATGAATGTTTTCATGGCACATGTGTATGTGCACCATGAGTACTGGTACTCAGGGCTCAGAGGGTACTGGATACCTGAGGACTGCAGTTACAGAGAACTATAAGCCGGCAGAAATGGAACCTGGATCCTCTGCATATGGGACAACTACTCTAACTACTGAGCCAACTCTTCCGGTCCCTTCTGTGATTATCTTTTGCAAAATAGATATACTGAGATTCTCTCAAATAGCCAAGTGGACTACTTACCTTTCACATAGTTGTAGGCCATAACTGAGCTACGAACATCTTCCCCCCAGTTTCACTCACAGGTTTGAATGTGCTTCAGAAGACTAAAGAAGCACCTGTAAGTGACCTGCATTTCTGAAGGCTAAAAACTACACTATGTGTTTTCTGTCGTGTGCTTCAACATCGTCCAGTTTCTTCACATTTCAAACCCACAATCACAAAGAAAGTTCAAAGCAAAATTTTATTTCAGAGCCTGAAAGTCTGAACTCAGCATGTTAGCAGGGCTCAGTTCCCTTGGAACTATCGAAGGAGGCCCATGAAATGCTGCCAGTTTCAGGTGCCTCCAGGAAGACCATCTTCAGACCACAATCTCAAACCTCCCCTTTCCTTGAGAGAATGCGTCTCTTTAGTATGCAACTCTGGCTGCTCTGACCTTGCTACCTACACTAGGACAGCCTCTAACCCAGTGCTGGGGTAAAGGAGTGCATCACCACGCCTGGGGAGAGACAACATTTTGGAATCTCATTCTGCTCTGTCCTTAGCTTCTCTGATTTATGTTATAAAGTCTGCCTTATTCTTAAAGGACACATGTGATATGCAAGAGATAATTGAGATTAAAGTCTCCTTCTCAAGATACCTCAATCATACATACAAAGAGCACTCCTCACTTTGACCTTATAAAGAAACATCTGAAAATTCTAGAAATTAGGTATGGGGGAGGGACTGTAAAATGCTCAGTCTATTACACCAAGCGTCCTTAAAAACAAAACAAACAGTCCCCCTACATTTCCTGAGAAGTACGTGCATCCCTCAAGTTCAAACACTGCACTTTCAACCGCTCAGCGATAAACTACACGAGAAAGAAGTGAACCCTCTCAGTATCAGACATAAGTGTCAACTGACATTTTGCACTGACTTCAAATCCTGAACATCCATCTACTGAAAGTCCACCAACCTTCTAATGACTCCTAGTTGGCTCAGGTCAATCTCTACACTGCAGGACACAAGGCAGACAGGCACAAGTGAAGGCCGCTCTTACTGATAACTTAGTCAGAACCCATCCCTCCACAGCAATATCTAAACTCTACTGGTGGCAACGTGCCTGTAACACTGCATAAGGGAGGTGAAATAGAAGGGTTACCAGGAGTTCAAGTCCAGTAACGAAGCTAGGCTACAGAGTTGAGACCCAACTCAAAAAGAGCAAAACTAAACAAAATCCTGCTTCCTTTTCAGGGTTCATATACTACTGCACCATCCCTGGCAATTTCAAAGACACACCATACAAAACCTGGACAAAACACCCCCCAAAATTTAAATGCTTCTAAAAAATAGTAAATGGGCTGGGAGATGGCTCAGTGTGGAAGGAAGGTACTGGCTGCAGAGCATCAGGACTGGAGTCCATATCCAGCACCCGTGCACACGTGGTCCTGGTGGTATGCATGCACTGCAAACCTGTGAACTGGAAGTGAGGGTGGAGACCTCTGCGGAAATGATAAAGCTGCAGGTTCAGTAAAACCACACCTCAACAAAGAAATGAATAAATAAGCAAACAAATGAGGGGGAAGAGAGACAGAGAGAAACACCAGACACAACCTCAGGCCTCCACTCGTGTGTGCATACATTGGTAAGCATATATGCATACATATCAAAAACACAAAGGAAATTAAAATTCTGCATTAATAAATCCTTAAGGCAGCTGGCTGTCAATTCAAGTTTAAAAACTAGGCGTGTACTTGCTCAGTGAAAGCAATCCACATGTGGATTATGTGACTTTATCAAATATGTATGTGTTACTTGTTTGGTCATGTTACAGAGAAACGTATCTTGACACATCATTTGGAACAGACTGAGCAAGAACTGTGCACAGATTAGCGTTAACAGAAACCTCCACATACTCCACCTGACTAAATCTAGCACATTCCTTTTTGGTCCCCACTCAACTTGCAGATTCAACTGTTACCCTAACAGGGCCTACTTAAAGTGTTCAAAAGGATGCCTTAGCGCACTTTAATGGCCAGCTTTCTTTCTATGCCATAAAGGAGGAATGCATCACGTGTGTAACTGAGGAAGGTGGAGACTTACACTTAGAAATACTAACTAAAGATAACTGTTCTTAACACACTGACTTTATCTTCAATGGTACAAATATGCTCTTTGTGAGCAAATGTCTATCTCTAAGAGACAAGTCTTTATCTGGCTATTCTGTATATCATGTCTCCTGTTCAGAAGTTCTGCAAAAAACGCACCTGGCTCCAGCTGTCACTCTTAGAGAGCATAAAAGAAAGCACTGTATGTAAATGGAATTTCACATGAGTAAATTTTGTAGAATAAGTTTGTAGAAGCAGAATTTAAAGTTTGGGGTATATACAGGTATTTAAGCAGTTTCTGAAACTTGTTCCTCTCATCTAAATCCACAGGATTACAAAAGTGCTTTCACCATACTGTATCTGTCAGCACAGGATACTTCCTAAAGAATGGAAAACTAATTAGGAATGGGACCTCAACAGAATGGGGAAAAATGATTTTGTTTCCACAGATGTTAGGATCTATTTTCTAGGAATTACAGTAGCTAATTCCTCATGCCATATGTATTAATTCTGTATGTTTCTGGGTTATCAGTTTTCTGTTACTCTGAGAACTGTCTGTGGCAGAGGCACTGTCTCCTCCTGGCCCGCCTCAGCTCTCACACACCCGTCTTGGCACACACCACGTTTGCTCACTCCTTGTCTGTAACTCCTACCACTATTTTCACACTGTCCCAGAGACTTCATCCTCTAACTCTCCTCAAAGACTTGGCCATTTCACTTCTTCACACTCTCATGAGAGGCCTACTTCAAAGACACATCTCTTGGAAGGCTTTTGTATACCACTCCATCACAATTAGGTCAATTATACCCTACCATCCACACCACTTAAACATTCCTGTAGAATTAACTTTTCTTAGAACTGTCCACGTCTCTACAATAAACACTAAATAATTTACAAGAATGTAATTCCTTATCTACTTTCCAAACGACTTTTGTGAACATAGATTTTAGTGCACAGGTACCTTTGGCCACTCCTTAGGTACACCTTACACCTATTTCTTGTTTTCTACAGCTTAGGAACATGCACAGCCATTATACTATCCAGTACATACAGCTGCTGTTCCAGCCAGGCAAGCACCACGGCGCTTGGGGAAATCCCGTGCTGTCTACAATACACTACTGCTTCACTTTCCCTCTGACTGACTTGTCCTCAATTCAACTGAATTTCAATGTTTTACATCAGATTTCCCAGTAAGCAAAGAGCAAGGAACTGAAAGGAACAACAACCTGCCATCATCTTCACATCCAATTCACCTTCTGACTCCCTCATAAAGGACATTCCACTTTCCACACACAAAATTGTCTTCAACACCAGTTATTTCTTAAGCTCCCAACTTTACTGCAGTTACCACAAATGACCTAAATATATCCAGGGTGTTTATGAGTCTCTAGAAGTCCAGCTTCTCTACCTAAGGCATCCTTCCACTGACCTTGACTGTCCACATGGCTTCAGAGTGATGTCTACCAGCAGACACCTACAACCGTGTAATCAATGCACAAACAGAAAGCAAAGCATTCGAGGGTTTACAGAACCCTGGCTTCACTTTCTTATAATCCATGCACTAGCATTTAACAAAGTAGAGATGTGAGGAAACAGGATAAAAAACAAAAACTGGTCCTTAACCATAGCCTGAGAAATATTCCTCTGGACTATGATCAATCTTCCCACCACACCCTCCAAAGAGAGACAAGTTTATTTTCCATATAGGTGCACTAGTACCTGGCAGGAGTAACACCAAGGTGAGGGTATCGAGGCCACCACCAGTCAAAGTAAATGCAGCTATCTAACCGTTCCGCCATGTCCTCATAGACCTAGTTCACTAGCATATTTCTCTTCTGAAGTGTTTGTTACAAACCAGACTTTATTTACCCTTCAAAGTTCAACCACCCAAACCTGACATAAGACTGTCTCCCTTCTACCTGTAGTGGGATATACTCTTATATAGATATACTAGGGATATCTAGAACAAGCTCCCCTTTGTGTTCTTCTGAATCGTCAGTTTTCAAGGAGAAATTAAGTGACACAGCTTGCTCTTCCCCTAAACAACAAGTCTTAGCAGCAAATACCTCTGCTGGTCTTGACACTGCTACTGCATTAGAATTAGACTTTCCTAGAGTCTCTCCTAAGTTGTATCCTATTCTCATGGGTTACTGTCTTGGGGTTCTGAACCACTTATATTCATAGTCTCTCCTCACATTGGCTGATTATATTTTAAATTTGCCTACACCTTTTATAGCACTATGATATAATTAGTTTAGTCTCCATAAATTAGAAACATGAGATAAAATGTGTGAGCTGCCATGGAGCACACCTGGAATTTCAGCACATAGGAAACAGAGGCGGGAGGATCAGGAATGCAAGGCCAGCCTAGATTACAGGTGATCTGTGGCACGAGAGGAGGAGAATCAGACTGCATTTAAGCAGAATTCCTCTGTCTAGTGAACTTGAGTAAGGTCAGAGCTGAAGACACTGGGGGCAGGGATAGTATACCTCCCACAAAAATGTTTTAAACCACTGAAAATTTTATAATTCTCTCTAAATTAGAGATTAAAATATTGCCAATTCTACCACTCTTTACCTCAACCTCAAGGTCCTTGAAGCAATCTTGAGAATCTCCACAAAGCCCAATTACTGAGCACAAATCCACATACTCTGAAGACCCTGCATAATGCCTCCCAAATACACAGCACTCACCAGTTTGGCCTGTGCTTCTGCGATTTTCCGGTTATTTTCTTCTAATATCCGCTCCAGCTCCTCACGCTTTGCTCGTTCTTCCTCCTAAAGGGGAGGACATGTTACAACGTTAGGAAAACAAAGTGTTTAGCTCTACCAGCAAATAATTACTAATCTTCCTCTCAACTCTGCTGGATCTGACTTACAGGGCAGCTTTACAGCCGCCTTTCTGTCTGACAAATGATAAGCTGTGCAGTCACTAAAAAATTTGTTTCTAACACTAAATTTAAATCATCCCTCCCAGTCCAAAACAGCAACCGACTAAACCCTCCCTAATAGTCTCCTGGCAATTATTACTAATACTTTAATATCACACAAATCAACAAGGACAACTACAAAACTGGATAGTATTTACCAAATTAAAAATATATATAAAATATAAATAAAGTGAATATTTGTCTCACCAATTATGGATACCTACGTATTCTTTACCTATA
Organism: Dicrostonyx torquatus; assembly: GCA_028555095.1. Taxonomy (NCBI): domain Eukaryota; kingdom Metazoa; phylum Chordata; class Mammalia; order Rodentia; family Cricetidae; genus Dicrostonyx; species Dicrostonyx torquatus. The sequence goes on along the minus strand of JAQHUG010000020.1, from coordinate 7,177,623 downwards.
CTCCTTTAATCAGCATTAAAAGTTGAGTATTTACTGTCTTGTCCAGTGTCCTGCAGAGTGTGCTCCTCGGCTGCCATACGCGCCAGCTTCCTCTTTAAAATGATTTGTACTGTTAGCTTGGCAATACCTGCATCAGCAGCTCAACCATTTATAAAGAAACAACATACAAGGAAGGCTGAGCTGAGGAATGCAGATGTTTATGGTAAGAAGGAACAAAAAATGTAATTCATCATTCCTAAGGCAAACAATTAATAAGAAAAATACATTTACTGTTAGTGAAAAATACAAATGGTAATCCATACTAAGGACTGCTTCCGTGGGCGTGGACTTAACATCAGATGTTGACAAGCACTAAAGGCAGCTTATACTGTCATCTACAGTCTGCACTGAAATTCAGGAATCCGGGGGATGCACAGTCAGGAAATAAAAGTCTGTCATTTTTTTTCTTGGAGAATTTAATGAAGTTTTATAATGCAAACTATATGAAGATTGCTTGATGGTTTGGGCAGTGTTCGGATCACAGCATACATACTCAAATGATTTTAGTATTTGGAAAGACTGTCAGAGGATTGTGTCCGTGTTAAAAAAAATGTTAATATGAAACAAAAAGCAAATGAAGAGAAAAAAATCTTGCTATGATTAATAACTCGCTACAAAATAGCACAATTACTCCAAAAATGTCCATTATTAAAGGCACTGATATGAACCAACTACAAACAGGTCTATGTAGTTAAGACAGGACAAGGGAAATGCACTGTACAAGCAAAGCTTACTAGAAAGCAGACTTAACACAATGTCAACTTGTCCACAGTAACGCCAGGATGAAAAATGACAGTAAGCCATGTATTTAAGCCAAATATTTATAAATTTATGTTCAAGACAATGTAACTACAGATTTCCTGTGTCATACAGATGAATTCATTTGTTCATTAGCAAGCTGCGGAGAGACACTCAGTGCTGTGAAGCAATTTGCCTTGAGTGTCTCCGTGACTTTTGCACACTTTAGGATCCTGGAGTAATCAGTGCAAACAAGCCATAAAGCTTCAGTAGCAAATTACTGCCTCACAGAAAGACATTTTCAACTTCTGCTCCAGCTGCTGATAAAACAAATCATGTGTTTAGCTTGACTCCAGACAAGGACAACCTGTTCCTTCATAACTCTCTAGAGAAAAAAAGGAGTTGTTAGTAGGTACTTAAAAAAAAAAAAAAGGAAAAAAAAGATGAACAATCTGGACATTTTTCCTTAAAAGATTCCTTGAAACGCATTACGAAAATGGAGGGCCTTATAATCAAAATGCTAGAATTAGTCCACTGTGTTGAAAGAATTTAGGGAGGGGATGAGGGATAACAGAAGGAAAAAAAGAAGAGCCAGAAAACCTGTATATCAAAAGCAGGAGCTGTCACTCAATGTCAGGCCCTGCTCTTTGTAATCTGACTGAAGGCAAAAGGCTCTCACAGTCGAGGTCACAGTGATAAACAGAAAGGAAGATGCAACCGCGGGCGGACTTTTAGCCTTTTCCCTTTTCCACTCCCTGGCTTCCCCCTACCCTCCCAAAAAAGAATATAGTCCTGCAGCCATGGCAAAAGTTTCAAACACTTCTCAAATACATAAGCCAGTTCCGTTAGATCAAAAAAAAATATCCTTGAATAAGTTTTAAGAAAGTAGCTTTTAAGTACCAGTCAGCACTTCTGGCTAAAAAATTATCTTTCGCAGCCATGTAACTTTAGATGAGAAAGGAATTAGATAGTCGCATTCCATCTCGTTCTGGACTGAGCAGGAGGCACACCTGACACTGAAAGTTTTGCCATGGACTGTCTCTACTTTCCAAACGACCGAGCGTTACCTCTCTAGCTTTTTGTGCTGCAAGCTCAGCTTGTCTCTGTCGCTCGAGTTCTTCGAGCAACTGCTTTTCCATGATGCGTTTGGCCTCTTCCACCCTTCGGAGGACTTCTCGCTCAATTTCATCCTTCCTTTTCTCCAATTCTTCTTCTACCCTCTTTGCTACCAATTCTTCTACTCTTCGTGCTGTTTCTTCCTCAATGAGTTTTTCTTCTATTTCTTGCTGCCGACTAGCAAATAAAAGTAGAAAAGACAACATTTTAACCTAAGAATTAAAAATAATTTTAAGCCTACTTATTAAGTCTTATTTCTTATACCTGTAATTTTATAGCTTATTCTTACATCACATTCAGCAAAGAACAGCAATCAAGATAAGTAATAGAGAAATTCAAATGAGTATAAATATCTTGGGGGGGTGTCACAGGCACTCTAAATATAGAGAGGCGAGTGTGTAACAAGAACTTAATTCCTTAGGTTTATTCAGGAGCTGTAAATAAGAAACAGGAACCTACTGTTATCAAGTAGGCTACAAACTTAGTCACTCTGTCCAAGGTCGAGCTACAGAAACTCCTTAAGTAAAAGACAACAGCACTGTGGTCTTTACTCTGGGCTCTGAAATTAACTCGTGCCTTTTCCTCCTTTTAATATTTGATTTCATTTAAAAGCTGTTCTAGATTTGACAGAACAGAAAGGTAAGACTATACTGTATTATCAGGCTAAATGAAGCCTTACTGTTCCCATTTTAATTCCATTTGAAACAATCAGCTTACTGACTGGAATCAAAATTTTGTCTAAGAACATCTATCAAAGTGCTATCACAAAAACCTTGCACATTTCTAGCACTGATAGTCACTGGTACCATACATGTACTGGCAAGTTAGTAGGAGGAAAACCTAAAATGTTCTTCCATTTTATTTGGTTGGATGTTAAATGTGAGTATTTTGAATAGACTGGAAGCATGCTAACACTACACTGGTCTTGGAATTACAGTTGAGAATACAGAATCAGAAGTATTGACATTCACTTTGCTCCCATTATGTTTCTACCCAGGAGCAGGCCAAGCATTATTTTGTGCAGAAATGAATGAATTCAAAGGTTCTTAATAATGCATCTAAATTCAAAGAGGCCAATTTGGTAATACTTCCTCCCAAACTATCAAATTAACAAAACTTTTATCTTTAGAATCTATTTGACACACACACGAGACAGTCACCCAACTGGCATGCTTAGTAAAGACTTTCTAGTTGCTGGGACCTTCAAGCAGTCTAATACATTTCTACTCAATTCCCACCCAAGGGCTTTCTGCTCAATACTGTCTACACTTATCCTTGGCCTCTTTCTACCAGAGAGGCAGAAGACAGGACAGTAATTTGGTTCTTCTCAAGGTTCTAGCTATTTCCAACACTGTATGACTTGTCTGAATCTTTACTATTTACTTCCCAACAGTACAGGAGAGCTTAAGACTCAACACAGACCTCCTTTCTTTTTAACATCCTGTCAAATACAGGCTAACTAGAGTGCGCCTTTGTCAGCAGACACTCAGAAAGACACAGCAGATATCCTCCAAGATGATGACCGATCTACAGTGTGAACAGAACAATGCTGAACAGATAGCTCAATTCAATGGCAATCATACAGAGAATGGTTTCCTGTCCACCCAAAGGGAAACTTTTCAGCTGTATTTCTTTCCTTTAGAAAATCAGATATGGTAAAGCCTAAGGAACTCAGCATTTACATCTTCACAAACTCAGCTCTTAATGATCAGTATTAGATGGGACAGAGCACTAAGTACAAAAGAGATAAAAAAGCGTTAGTGGAGACTTCCTGTGAGCAGAAAGGGGGGGAAATAAGTAAAGACCCTAGGAAAGCTCAGCAGTGAGCAGCAGCGCTCTCACTTTAACAGGAGTCTGCTAAGGTGACAGGACTCTCGTATTCAGGATCTACATCATCCCTCCTAAGCAGCAGCCAGCAGTGCACCCATAGATTTGGACATAAGGGAAAATAACCAAGCCAATTCAGTTTTTTACTCACAGTAAAAACCAAACCAGCCTGAACTGTCAGCTCTGGCAGTCTTCACCTGTGATCCCACCAACCGGGGAAAGATGACAGGCAATAAGTTACTGAATTAAGGGTCAAGTTTAACTGCAGCTCAGGAGCTTGAGAGTCTAAAGAGGAGGCGAGCAAATGCAAACTCCCAGCCACAGCTGAGGCAGCGGAGGATGAGAACGGGCCTGCCCTGTGTTGTTCCTGGAGGAACTGAAGGGCACCCAGCGCGCCGCCAATAGCCTTACTTATGTATCCTGAGTGAGGGGCAGAGCAGGCAATGAGGTCTGAGCACAGGGTTGCAGCACTACAAGCCCCACAGCAACATAATTTCGTTTGTTATTCTCAGTAAGATTAAAAAGGCATCTTCAAAATCCAGGGACAAATTTCTAGTCTGTTTCTACAATCTGTGGCAAAAAACCCTTAAGGCCCTACCATTCCATCTTGTCTCCTTTCCACAGAAAACCAACTGACACAGAAACTGATTTAAGCACTAGTAACATCATCTTTCCTGATGGCCAAAATTAACAGGAAACCAATATTAGCACCACCATTAGGACAACTTTCCCATTAAAAACAGTGAACTTTCTTTCTTCCAGAGAGAACCAAAGCACTCTGGGCATTATCATAAGAATCACACAGAATTCTCTAAAACATTTTGTTTTGCTCAGAAGCTGCTGCCTGAGTGAATGCCAGGACCCAGGACGTCCTGCTTACAGGTTACTGGGGTAAGTGCTCTAGCTTCTTAAATTTGAGCCCAAATAAATCGGGGAGTAGGGGTGGGGGTTGCACAGGGATCTGTCTTGTCTCTCTCCAATTTTTGTCTCAACTTCCCTGCTGAGCCCACTGCTTTGCTAATAAGAATCTCCTGCCAGAAAAAAAGTTATTAAATCAAGATCAAGGTGTTTTTCAAGTAGTATGATGCCAGGTCCCATTTTTCCCTCGGTCATTAGAAAAATTAAACAAAACAAACAAAAAAACCCACTACTCATAGTCAATCAGATGGTAACTGATTAAAACAAACCAGGGAGGGCACAGTACTGAGTGCCTGGCTTGCTATACAAAAGTAATATATTTTAAAGCATCCATCCTTAAAACAAGGGAACTCACTTCTTGGAACCTCTAGGATTGCTTAGTAATTACTAGTAAACATTAATTACTTTATCAGGTACCACAAACACTGGACCACAGTGCATACTTAGGTGATGAGTGGCCCTAGCCAGACCCGACCTTCCCAGCAGTTTCCTCAGGTCAGGTGAGGCGAGGATGGGGGCAGAACCAGAACCAAATGCAGGTCTTGTGCTTGCTCCACCATTGTCTTAAAGCATGAGTTCCAAAAAAAAAAAAACAAAAAACAAAAAAACAAAAAAAAAAACAAAGCTCTGCAGAGTAAATTCAGTCATAAACTTCTTTACCCTCAATGTGAGCTCTATTTATTTTTCGACGAATCATGTACATGAATTCCAAGTTCACGTAGGATACTCTCAGGCTCCTGATCTGTAATGTGGGTAACACTAAGACTATTCAATCTCAGATGTCACTGGCTGCAGGGGTTACTAGACTAATGATGACTTCTACAGGTTCTTCCAGCTACCTGTTTTCTTCAGTGGTTAAAATCCCTAAGAAATGTCAAAAATCCCTAAGAAATGTTAATACTGGTAAAGTGCAGGGGTGAGGTATCATGGTATGTGGCTGGCACCCAAGCACAAGAGGGAGATCTGCTTCAATCTGGAACCCTGTGAATTAGCTCTTTAAAGATGTGAACCAACGGGAAGGCCTAGCTTTTCACCATTTGCTGTGACTTACAGTTCCGAGTCACTCAGCAGGCTGTGTTAAGCTACACTCAGGATCGCTGACTGACTCACTCTACGCCAATCACGAAGTCCTTACAGCATCTCCAATCTCACAATAAAATGCATCTCCGTTTCACACACACTCCGATGATTTAAGGTTTCAGTTATCAGGGACTGAACTGGGTAAATCCAACGGACTTCTTGTTCCGCCATGTCTCCGCCCATCCAACCCTAGCTGCACTGTGCATGTTAGTGTCACGTGTCCCCAAACTGGGCTGTAATACACATCCCCATACCAACTGCTCATCTCTCTTCACACGGTCCCCAGTCCCCAGGGCTCTACCTATTCCCCAGGTTTAGACACAAAGCCTTAATTAGCTCAGCTGAGTTATACACAAACCCAGAACCCAGAAGTGCCAAGGGAGATTCCTGTTCTACCCTTTCCCTGACCTACACTGCTCAGCAGGCTGGTCTCATTTTAGGCAATAAAAGACACAGGATAGGTTAAGTTGTAGTATCAACACTACAAACTGGACAGCCAACTCTATGTACCCTCAATCCCTTTTCAAACTGTTCTTCTTCCGTTCCAACCATGGCTCCTACCCACTCCCTCTCCTTACCCTATTGTATAAGTCCCCAGCCTATACAATGCACCCTATACGACAGGAAGTGGTCTTTTAAAGGGTGCTGTTTCATTTCCCTCCTCAGAACTTCCTGATCTAGAACGAATTAAACCAAATCTCATGCATACAAGAACCCACGTAGAATTCCCAGGCTCTGCTCACTTCTCTACTGACTACTGGGCTTCAGGGCCTACAGTCGCCTGTGGTGACCAACACCACCGTTTACTCCAAGGCCTCCCTCCATTCTGTTCTCCGGTGGATTCAGGAAGACAGCTTACTCCTTTGGTCCACAAATACCCACCCTCAGGCAGCCTGACTGCTTAACCGCCCCTAGCCTCCACTCCTGCTGATAGTCTACTATATTATCACCCATCATCTGACTGAGCTAGCTCAACATCAGTCATCTCTCTATCAACAGCACCCACCACACCACAGCCCCTGGCATTTATTAAAGGCTCAGTCAATACTAGCAGCTGGCTCAATAAGCAAGCTAGCCGACATCTGTAAACAAACTACTTTCCCTCACTCCCACGGCTCCATCATCTACACCGGTGTGCGCAGACATAGGTCGCAGTAAACATTGTCTATTATACACAGGATCTACTGTTAAGGTGGCTGCCGGCCTCGCCCCTTCGCAAATGCTGAGGGCAGTTTGCCTTGTCGGTCCAGCACCACAGCACAGCTCGATGCCCACCACGCCATCCTACGTCGCCCGTGTGCAGTGTCCTGACGACTCTAATTACCACAGTGAGATCCTCTGTTCTCGCACGGAGAATCACCTTAACGATCACAGCCAACTTTCCCTATGTCGTCCTGGTAGTTACCGGAGTTACATCCTCAAGGCTCCGGGTGTACTGAGAACAATCTGCTCACAGCACAGGGCAGCTCCACCTACAGTATTAGCTGTGTTCAATCCCTCACCTCCGAAGCACTGCTTCTGCAAAATCTGCCCAACACATCTCAAACACGTGTGTGTGTGTGGGGGGGGGGAACCCTACACAAGTCCTTACCACGTAAACTACCTAAAGTTTCTGCTTCGCAACCACTGATCCAGTGTTCACTGAAGAACTCCGGAAAAGATGGCTGGCTGACCACGGAGCACACGCGAATACGCTTAGCACAATTGTTCCACGTGGCTTGGGGGGGTGGGGGGTGGGAGGCCACGTCTTTTAAAAGTACAACGCACAAGTTCACTCCGGCTGGGTTATCCACACCTCCCTTTTACACCGAAAGAAGCCTGACTTTCAAAACCACGTGACCTCCACCCCATTTCAAGTTAAGTCCCCCTGACGGTAGCCGATTTCACTCGATGGGAAAAAACTAGTCGAGAGGCACTCTGGAGCTGGAAGCAAGCGGGAACAGCGGGCTCAAGCGTGCTCCCTAGAGGGGCTGATGAAGCCGGGACAAAAAGAGGCGAGGGGGACGATGGCCACCCGGGCGCTCGCTGGAGGTGTGTGCACCTGTTTCCCTACCACTGAAAAAAAAAAAAACGGGGGGGAGGGGGGAACCCACACCCCCAAGCGCGGACCCCGTCCCGGGCGCCCCTGTGCTCCAACGCCTCGGGCCCGGCGCAGCGCGGCTCCACCAACCTCCCGCCTCGCGCCCTCCACTCCGACTTCCGGGCCGGCGCTCCCGCCCCGCAGGCCCCAAGCGCGCCCCCGCCGCCGCCAGCCGCGCGCCCCTCACATTTTTCGCTGCCGCTCGAACTCCGCCTTCTTCTCCTCCTCCTCCCGCTTCTGCTTCTCGTCCAGGCTGCTGCGCTTGCTCACCGTGCGCCCGAAGATGTCGATACGGTCGGGCGGGGACGAGGCGCGCTCCCGCTCGCGCCGGGACGCCGCCGCGTTGGTGGAGCGCGAGCGCGAGCGCGACTCCCGCCGCCGGTTCCGTTTGCTCTCCCGGGACTTGGAGCGCTTCCGCACCCGCTCCTTGTCCCGCGAGCGCGAGCGCGAGCGGCTGCGCTTCTTGTTGTGCTTGGAGCTCTTAGTGTGCTTGGAGCGGGACGAGCTCCGGCTCCGCGACCGGCCCATCCTCGCGCGGCGCGGCTCCCGCCGCCTGTCACCCGCTGTCCGCCGCAGGCCGCCCCTCGCCGCCGGGAAGCTCGGCCCCCCGCCCACGGACCCTCCGCCTCGCCCCGAGCGCACCCGCCGCGCACACGGTCGCCTCAGCCGTAGAGGCCTAGCAGGCCTGGCCCGGAGTCCCTAAGATGGCAGCTGTGGCAGCACCGGCCGCCCTTCCCACAATGCTCTGCGCCGAGCGTGCCGGCGTGAGCCCCGCCCCCCGGCGACGTCGCCGAGGCGGGCTGGCGAGTGCTGCCGAGCTCGCTCGGCTCTTTCCGCCACTGCGCAGAAACCAGAACCTGGACTTGGGGCGCCTTTTCTCTACTAACTCAACCAGACCCACGAAAAACTTGGGAGTTTGAAACTATTTGTGATGAACGTTGGCTGAAAGGCAGAATAAGGTCTGAGTAATAGGGAAATGCGTGTAGTTTCCTTAGCCAGCTTTGAGAATTTATCCTTTTGCAAGCCGCGTGTGCTGGTACAGGCTCATACCTGTAACCCAAGGAACGTGGAGGCGCTGTTCAAGGTCAACCTTGGCTAAGTAGTAAATTGGAGGCCAGATGGGGATACATACGTAAAACATTTTATATGCATGCGTGCATACCATATACATGCCAACCACAAAATTAGAGCAATTCCCTGAGGAGTCCCGAATTATCCTCAGGATGTGTGTGTGTGTGTGTGTGTGTGTGTGTATGTATGTGTATATGAGCAAATTAAATACTTCTAAGTTTTATTGAAAAGGTTGTGTCATTGTGGATTTTCAAAAAAGTTGAGGCCAGCCAGAGCTATGTGGTGCGCTCCAGGCCTAGCCCCAGGAGGCAAGGGAAAGATGAGGAAGAGAACAATGAGAAATGACTTATCTCCTTAGGGGTTTTTAGCATTTGAGCTGCTTTAAGAAAATATCAATAGCTCATTATTTTATACCCAAAAGAAAGTTGTTTCCCACACTTTCAGAGGGTGAGAAGTACTCTATTAAGTAGGATGGGTCTGTTTGAGCTTCCAACAGGATACCATAGTGCTCTGCCTTAGGAGGGGTGAAAGAGCTTTTTTGTTGTTGTTGTTGTTGTTTTAGTTTTTTGGTTTTTTGGTTTCTCTGTAGCTTTGCAGCCTGTCCAGGCTGGCCTCGAACTCACAGAGATTCACCTGCCTCTGCCTCGCGAGTGCTGGGATTAAAAGCGTGCTCCATTAAAGGCCTGCACCACCACTGCCGGCCGAAAGAGCTTCTCATCAACACTTATCCTATTTTTGAAGCCACCGCCCCTGGGCTTCTTCTTTTGGATTTTTGAGACAGGGTTTCTGTCTGGACCAGTCCTGTCTGTCCTGAACTCCATCTCAGACCAGGTTGACCTCCAACTCAGAGATCTGACTGCTTCTACCTCCTGAGTGCTGAGATTATAGTGGATGAAGGCCCTGCTTCTTAGTGTTGTCACATTGCGTGTTAGGTCCAATTTATGAATTTTAGAGGGAGAGATCTTCTGGGGGTTCTGAGGCAGAATGTGTTGCATTCTGCCTCTGCCTGCCTGCCTCTCTCTCTCTCTCTCTCTCTCTCTCTCTCTCTCTCTCTCTCTCTCTCTCTCTCTCTCCCTCTCTTTCTGCCTCAGCACCACATCCCAGCCATAGGGCACCTTGTAAGAATTGGATATAGGTTCCACCATGCTCCAGTGCCCCCTCGTTGTCATGACATCTGCAAACATCCCCATCCTGTGGCTCAAGCTAGACAGGATTTGAGGGTAACACCTCCATCAGTGTCGCAGCACCTTAGCAGGCTGTCAGTGACTTCAGCCATACACCCGGCTCTTGCTGAGACCTTTCCTTGAGAGAGGGATGGTCCCCCTGATCTTCTCTTCACCCGGTGAACTCATGTCAGTCACGGGACTAAGGGATTCATTGGACTAACATCATGAATCAGTAAATGAACACAACGGTATTATCCAACTTCCATAGCCACCTAAAATAGCTTTCTAGAGAGTTTGAGATGACAGAGTTCCACACACCTGCTCACAGCGAGCCACTTTTATTGTGGAAACCTCAACTTCCAAAAACTATCTTTTGGTTCAGTCTAAAATGTTCAGTTCTGAAGAGAGCACATAGCCTTTTTGCCTAAAGAATCATCTGATTAGTCACCTGAAACTAAGGTTGGGAAGTCCGGTGCTATTGAAAGTTAACCATACGTATGTACAAAACAAAACAGAAAGTCTGTGCACGCTGGAAGAATCTAACAGAGACTCTCACTGAGGAAGAAGAAAAAGGCCCTTTTGTGCATCTAAACCATACACAGGTATGGCATGCAGGGTCGGTGTCCTTTCTGTTCAAACTGCAGAGGAACAAGCCAGCCAAAACTCTCATTACTACAAAGACGGAAAGGCACAGAAGCTTCCTTCTCGGAAGCTTGCTGGAATCACATTAGATCACAGGACAGTGGCAAGAGGACAAGATGGACGGATCTCTGAGAGACAGGAAGAAGCTTGCCGAGCTGGGACAGGTAGCCAGATCTACAGCATCAAAAACATGGACCTACCAAGAGGGGATTTGCTTGTTTCTTTTTTAATTGATTATTTTCAGCAGCTGCCCGGGAGTAGAGTAGAGTGAGGGTCCAGGGAAAGACTACTGTAACAGAGAAGGTCTCACCAGACTGTCTCCCCCAGTGGCACAGGTCAGGGGAAAGGTGGTCCTCCAAAGACAGGAGTTAAGTGTGTCTTGAAGCCCTGTGCTCAGAAGCAGCATGAGGGTTGGGATAGAAAATAAGATCAGGTTTGACTAGGAGGCCAGCGAGCTTCTAGGACTGGCCAGTGGTGTAGAAGGTCCTTCTGTATTTGTGATAGAGCAGAACTTAGATAGGCTGGGGTGGGGGCTGGGGGATTGTGGGAGAAGAGAACGAATGCTGGGAGAAAGGAGGCAGGCAGAGAGAGCCTCCATGGAGTCGTCAGACATGCTGAATCTTTCCCGGTAAGCCACAACCTCATGGTGAACACAGATTGGTAGAAATGGGTT
>JAQHUG010000020.1:7146031-7157634 GCA_028555095.1 Dicrostonyx torquatus | reverse complement strand
GGACCCGTCGGTATTCAGAGTGTTGGTTCATCCAGTGACCACAGTCCTGTGAAAGATCTAAGGAAAGTCATTGGTTTTCCAGTTCTTCTGCTTGTTCTTATTGTATCAAAGGGAGACAGTTTAGGTCTGTGGAGTTTTGTTTGTTTTACATTTGAACAAACAAGGTATTATACAGACATTTAAATTCCCCCCAAGAATTACATAGTAGCAAACTCTGAAGGCCCCTGTTTCCTTGTGATAACAAAATCTTTTTTTTCTCTTTCTAATGTGTTTAAGCTACAGTCCCACCCCCTTTCTGGATTAATTTCCTTTAGTTTAACTTGAGCAATCTTTCCCCTAGATAAAAAAGAAATGCTGATCAGCCAAGAGTCTAAAACTTAGGGGTAAGGTGCCAGAGCATAGAGCCCTAGTGGCATCTGTCCTGCTAGAGAGAGTTGCCGTGAGAGCAGCCGTGGGAGAGGCTGACTTTGAGTCCCATTTAGTCACTACTGAAAGCCACAGTTTGGAGATTGTGCAGGAGGAAGCAGAGGGCACACTCTGGAGATGCTTACTACATCATCGTCATCTCCCAACCACAAGCTTCCATGTAGACCTCTGTTTATCATCTTGTGACTTCTGCCTCCCCAAAGGATGTGCAAGCTCCTCACCGTTGGTACCCAGGAGTGCATCCTTGTGTGGAAACAGGGTCTTCCGAGATAGAGACGCCATCAAGTTAAGTGGGAGTCATAACTGAATAGAGATTCTTCTCCAACATGGCAGGTACCCTTATAGAAAAGAGACACAGACACACGTGGAGGGGAGTAAGTACCACACAAGGACTAAAGTAGACCGTGGTGAGTCAGGGGCAAGCCAGATAAAATCCAATGAGACTACTGGCCAGCTCCAGAATCTGCTCACAGCAACAAACAATCCGGGAACCACAAGAGAAAGACTGTCTCTGCAGATACTGGGGGTTAGGGTTTCTACGTTCATTGGCTATGAAGAAAGCCGGACTCCTCAGACATGCAGGGTTAGGGTTTCTACCATCTATGACTGAGATGATACATATAATAAATTACATTTGTTTTGAATTTGGGGAAACATGTCTTAGGAACCCCCAGGAAATGGATGAAGCCATTTAACATGGAGCGCCGGGGTGAGGGGGGTGGGGGTGGGGGATTGTCATCTTTCTGCTTCTGTATGTAAGGTCTGCCAGCTTATTTAACAGACCAGATCACTTTAGGCTAAAGCAAACCTTTATCCCATCTTGCTCTTGGCTTATGAGCCATTAGATAATATGATAATGATGTAATAATAACATCAGGGCTGGCGAGATGGTTCAGCAGCTAAGAGCACTGGCTGCTCTTCCAGAGGACCCGTGTTCAATTCCCAGGAACCACCCGGTGGCTCACAGCTGTCTGTAACTCCAGGTCCAGGAGATCTAATGCCGTCTGGCTTCTTTGGCACTGGGCGTGCATATGCTGTTGAAATGAAATGGGTTAACAGCAGCGGTAACGCCATGAGCCCCCCTTCTCCCAAGCCCAAAATAGGGACATCGGCCAGGATTCCCTGCTAGCATAAGCAGGATGCCAGGTGGCTTGGTATCTGAAGGCAAGGCCACTCGGACCAACGGAAACAGTAAGCCTATAGTCTGAAGGTCGGGCCTAGCTAACAAAGAGATAAAGGATGAATAGAGAACACCAGATGTCCCTAGACAAGGACAAAGCTGACGTGACTGAACTTTTCCCTCGCCTCAATTAAAGTAGCCAATAGAAACTGTATAATCATATATCTGCTTCTGTAGAATATAAATAATGGCTCTAGACTGTAAGGGGCATGCTCAGCTTTTTGAATGCTGTAGCATCCTCAGGTCTGAGAAAATAAACCCTCTTGCATTTTGCATCCAGCTGGTCTGGTGTCTTGCATCTTGACGGTGGGTCTATGAGAAGGCACCCAGGTCTCTGGGGTCCTTCACTGTATAGACATACATGCAGGTAAAACACCTATGCACAGAATAGTTCTTTTAAAAGTACCAGTAATGTTTAGTGTGCTAGTTTATGTCAACTTAGCACTAGCTAAAGTCATCTGAGAAGAGGGAACCTAGGCAGTCTGTGGGGCCCCTGGCATTGGACCCAGGATTTATCCCTAGTGTTTGAACGGGCATCCGGGAGGTTATTCTATTTGGAGGGATCCCTGCATCAGCCTAGCTATAGGGAAAAGGCCTTGCCCTTGACTTGAAGTAAAGTATCAGACTTTGTTGACTCCCCATGGGAAGCCTTACCCTTTCTGAGGAGTGGATGGGGGCAGGTAGAGAGAAGGGTGGAGCAGAGAGGAAGGGCAGGAGTGGGGATGGGGATAGCTAAGTAAAATGAGAAAAAAATTGTATTAAAAAAATCTTAATTAAAGAAAAAAAGAAAGAAAAGAAATGCCTCCAAGGCTGGCAGTTGTGGTGCACACCTGTATTCCTAGTATTCCGGGGTCAGAGGCAAGCCAGCCTGGTCTACAAAGTGAGTTCCACAAAAGCCAGGAAACCCTGGAGGGAGAGAGAAAATGCCTCCATAAAACTGGGCTATAGGCAAGCTTGCCTGCCGGGCATTTTCTTAATTAGTGATTGACAGGGTAGGGCCCAGCCCATGGGCTGGTAGTCCTGGGTTCCTTAAGAAAACAGGATGAGAAAGCCCCAGGGAGCAAGCCAGTAAGCAGCACTCCTCCATGACCTCTGCATCAGCTCCTGCCTCCAGCTTCCTGCCCTGTATGCCCTGTATGAGTTTATGCCCTTACTGCTCTTTGATGAATGATCTCTTATAAGGAACTGTGAGTGAAATAAATCCTTTCCTCCCCAAGTTGATTTTGGCCACCCTGACTATGACAGCAAGCTTCCCACAGCTATAGCAAGTACCTGAGACAATCAGCGAAAATGTTTGGTAGAGGTTGCAACCCGCGGTTTATTAGCCCCTTCGCTTGAGTAAGATGGGATTGGCAGACATAGCAAGGCAGGGCAAGTAACAGAAGAAACTCCTCAACTGAGAACCATAGTGAGGAAGAAAAGGTGCAGGGGTTTTATAACCCCCCTGAGGGTACATCCCCCGATAATCTGAAGGCCTTCTGCTCGACCCCACCCCCTAAAGCTTCCCCCACATCTTAGGTACTTCCATCTTGAGAGGAACCCTTCAACACACCTTGGGGGGGCAGTTGACATCTAAACTACGAGGATGGGGCTGTAGTGCAGAGCTGAGACACCCTGAAAGCAACTCAGCCATGTTTAGAGAAACACATTACTTACTCTTATTTATTTATTTATTATTATTATTAATTAATTAATTAATTTATTTATTTATTTTTTGGTTTTTCGAGACAGGGTTTCTCTGTGGCTTTGGAGCCTGTCATGGAACTAGCTCTTGTAGACCAGGCTGGTCTCGAACTCACAAAGATCCGCCTGCCTCTGCCTCCCGAGTGCTGGGATTAAAGGCGTGCACCACCACCACCCGGCACTTACTTTTATTTTTTAAAAAAACTTTAAAACTATTTGCATTTTTTATAAATAAATTTTTTGGTCATATTTGTATTTTTAACAACAACAACAAAATGTTGTCCCCTGGGGGAGGATTTGTATATGAAGCAGAAAGGAGGAAGGAGTGTGATTAATTACCTAGATTTTCACTCAGGAACTGCATTACCAAGCAAGTGTTTATCGTCCTCTGAAATTTTATGACACTTAACAAATCCCCCTGAGACTGCCAAGTATTTGCGGCTCAAAAGGTCTGTGCTGCCACCTCTTAAAATTCAGAACCAGGTTCTATTTAGTTTCTTTTTTTCAAATCGAACCCAGTATTTTGGCACTCATTGGCCTTGCGTGGGGATAAAAGAAGACTGGGGATGGATTTTTTTTTTTCCTAGTTCACCACCCAAAGGTCTGTAGTCAGAAGAAATACAAACCACTTCCTGCTTCTCCTTCTGAACTGGAAGTCATCGCAAAACTGATTGGCTGAGTGCAGTCATTTCCTGACACATGACGTGGGACGGGTATTCAGCCAGATCCTAGTTCGAGGGGCTGGCCTCTGCCCTATGGTGTCTGAGGCTCGGCTGGGGAAACCAGGCAACAGAAGGGGCAGGTGCCTTCCTGGCCAGTTGCTAGTGTTTCCTGAAGGCGTTTTCAGTCATACGTCTGTCACTCTACCCAGTCTGAAATCTCAGCTGTGTCGGCCAGGTGGATCTGCAGGTGGCCTCTAACTTTAGTTATTTATTACAGTGCTTTGAAAGGGAATGTCCCCAATAGACTCTGTGTTCTGCTCCATAGTGGGTAGCACTACATAGGAGGAGTGGTCTTGTTGGAGTAGATGGCTATGTTGGAGGAAGTGTGTCACTAGGCTTTGAGGTCTAACAGGGCTCAAGCCATGCCTCATGGCTCACAGTTCACTTCCTGTTGTTCATGGATCAAGATGTAGAACTTTCAGTGACCTCTCCACCACCATGTCTGCCTGCACGTCGCTATGCTTCCCACCTTGACAACAGTGGTCTCAGCCTCTGAACTGGATACACAATGGACTATCACTGATCTGTTAAAAACAGTGACATCATGAGATTTGCTGGCAAATGGATGGAACTAGAAAAGATCATCCTGAGTGGGTAACCCAGACTCAGAAAGCCAAATATGGTATGTTCTCACGTATAGGTGGATGTTAGCTATAAGGGATAACCGTGCCACAGTCCACAGACCCACAGAAGCTAAGTAACGGGGCTCAAGGGGTAGGGGAGACACATGAATCTCACTGTGAAGGGGAAATAGAGGAGACATCACATGAGGACTGGGTTGGGGGGGTTCTGGATTGAGGGGTGGACATGGGACCAAGAGGGGTCAGGTAGGAGGAGGATGGAGAGAGAGAGAGAGAGTACTGGGGAAGACAACTGGAATTGGGGACACTTCTAGGATGAGCTTGAAACCTAGTGCAAGGAAACTCCTGGAATATATGAGGATGGCCCTAGCTCAGACTCCTATCAATGGGGCATACAGAGCTTGAACTGGCCATCTCTTGTAACCTGGCAAGACTTCTAGTGGAGGAACTGGGACTCCAACCCCGTCATATAACCTTTGACCTACATTTTGATTGCCTACAGGATATGCTGGGACAAAGGTGGCACAGAAATCATGATAGTGGCCAACCAATTACTGGTCCAGCTTGGAAGTTAATACTATGAGAGAGAGAGTCCACCCCGACACAGTCTGCAAGGCCAGGATCCAGAGGCTAGACAGGCTGGCGACCTAAGACAGAACCAAATATGACTGGTAAAAAGGAAAAAAAGTTATTAAATGGTTACTAATGATATTCTGCTATGCTCATAGGTCCATCGCCTAGCCCAATTGTTCTCAGAGAGGCTTCACCCAGCAACTGATAGAAATAGATGCAGAGATCCACAGCCAAACATTACGTGGACCTTGGGGAATCCTGTGGAAGAGGGAGCGTTTGAAAGTGGTGGTTTGAAAAAAAAATGGCCCCCAGAGGGAGTGGTACTCTTCAGAGGTGTGGCTTTGTTGGAGTGGGTGTGGCCTTGTTGGAGGAAATATGTTACTGTGGAGGTGTGCTTTAAGGTCTCCTCTGCTCAAGCTACTCCTAGTGAGACAGTCTACTTCCTGTTGCCATCTGGTCAAGAGGGTAGCCAGCACCATGTCTGCCTTCACATTGCCATGTTACCCACCATGATGATAAAGAACTGAACCTCTGAACTGTAAGCCACCACCTCAATTAAGTATTTTTTTTTTTTAATAAAAGCTGCCATGGTCATGGTGTCTCTTCACAGAAATAAAACCCTAATTAAAACGTTTATTTTTATTTATGTGTAGGAGTGTCTGCTTGCACATATGTCTGTGTCCCACATATTCTCAGAGGTCAATGGTATTTGATCCCCTGGGTCTGGACTTAGAGAGGGTGGGTTCTGGAATCAAACCCGGGTCCTCTGGAAATAGTCAGTGCTCTTAACTGCTGAGCTGTCTCTCTGGACCTTTTATTGTTTTTTAATTTTGAGAAAAGGTGTCACTGTGGAGCCCCGGATGACACCTAGGCTGACCACAGCCTTGGCTATGTCAGCTGGCCTCAAAAGTGACACTGTCCTGCATTTGTCTCCCAAGTCTATCACACTGAGGTGACAGACAGGCCCAGCAGCACCCAGTCTGGGATCTTGTCTGAGACGTTCCACATCTGTAGACATTCATTTCCTCAACTGCGAGATGAAGGGTTGTGGTGTGGGAGAATTGTCTGTATTCTGTCAATCATGTTTTAAATAAATGCTGGTTGGCCAGGCAGGAAGTACAGGCAGGTCAACCAGACAGGAAGTAGAGGTGAGGCGATGAGAACAGGAGAATGCTGGGAAGGAGGAAGTCCATCCCTCCCAGTCCTGCCTACATCATAGAAAAAGTAGGATGTGATCTGCCCCACTGAAAAAGGTACTAAGCCATATGGCTAACAGAGATAAAAATAATGGGTTAATATAAGTTATAAGAGCTCATAAGAAGCCTGAGCTAAGGGGCCAATCAGTTTATAATCTTATGGAAACCTCTGTGTAATTTTCTTTGGGGCTAAACAGCTGCAGGAACTGGACAGGACAGAAACCCCAACAAGCCAGCCCTCATGTTACAAGGTTGTGCTGGGTGGGCTCCCCAAGTTCACAGAACTGTGATGTTGTTTCTTTATACAAGTGTGCCAGTCAAAACATTAGGATTCTAGACTGGATTTACAACCAACATTTATCTGAGAGGAAGTTTCTGTGGCACACACAGACATTTAGGACAGGGTGAAGTAGAAACACATGCAGTTCAGTTCTATTCTGCCTCATTATTACTAAAACACCTCATAGCTATCATTTGTCAAGAACACCGCTATCATGTCTTAGTCTCCTTTGCTGTCCATACTCACAGGGCTGACTTTGTATGGTGATGGCGTTCTGACATCTTGCTATTGTGACCCTGGCTGGTCATGACCAACAGGTCCTTCTGCCTCCACCACCCTTTAATCCCTGGAAGCAGAGGTGGGCTCTGAGTTCGAGGCCAGCGTAGACTAGAAAGGCAATTCCAGGACAGCCAGGCAGGGCAACACAGGGAAACCCTGTCTTGTATCCCCACCCTCCGAAGAACAATGCCAGGAGGGAAGCTCCTGCAGAGTTTGCTTGTTAGTTTGAGACAGGCTCTCACTGTGCAGCCTTGGCTGGCCTGGAACTCACAGTGTAGACCAGGCTGCCCTTGAATTCTCAGGGATCCATCTGACTCTGCCTCCTGAGTGCCGTAACTACAGGAGTATACCGCTAAGTCTGGACCAGCGCATGGAGATTTATTACAAGTGCTGGCCTTTTGAACACAAGGTCCCATGGGCCTGCCCCTGCCCCTTCATCTCTGACAGCATTGCTGAGCTGCTGACTCAGCCACTGCGTGCATATAAGTGCTGCCATGACCCTGAGACCTTATGACAAATGCCTGTGCATACGTGTATCATACGAAACATTTTGAGCTGCACCTTTGGTTATTTTCAGCCAAAATCTGTACTCATAAGTGGCTCTGAACCTACTTGCTCTTTCTCTAACCTGATCTTTCTCCTTGATTTCTCTCCACGCTCTTTCTTTCCATCTTAGAGCAGGACATTAAATCCTCCCTAAGAGCCAGCTTGCTGCTTAATCTAAGGTGCTCCACTCATACCCAGTGGTCTCTACACATAGCATCTGTATCCCTGTCCACACTCCACTGCCCTGCCAGGATGACCTCCTTAGCTTGGGAAGAGCCCTGTCTGCATGCACGCTAAACACCGGACTCATTTCTCTTACCTGCCTCCCTCAGGTGAGGTAACATCCAGGTAAGTTCTGTTACTGTTACTTCCTAGTCTCTCTTGCAGTGTGAGGTCTCAGCTGCCCACAGAGGAAGTGGCTTGGTAATTTGTGGTTATTGCCTGCTCTCTCTTCCCATTACAATGCTCTATTTCCCTACCCGACTCTAAACAGCTTGTCATTGAATCTGAGTCTCCAGGCCTTGTTTTGTGTGTTTATGTGCTTTGTGACTGGGTTCAAATGTGTTCCTACACAGCAAAGACGATGTGGGTGGGGCAAGCTCAACATGGATACGCTTTACAGTGTGAGTCAGGAGAATGGCAAGTTAGAAGCCAGTCTGGGCTACATAAGGAGCTGTTGTCTCAATCAATCAATCAATCAATCAATCAAACACTAAACTAAGGGAGATCTCCCTTTGTAAGAACCCCTGAATGGGATGAGTGTGTGGATAAATATCCTTTTCCAGCCTAGGCCAACTTCAACAAACTCCTCTGGGCTTTTCTTTCTTATTGGGGACTAGATTTGGGAGCCTTTGTGTTATTCTCTGCGTTTTCCAACGCTGACAAATCAGCTTAGGCCTGGTAGCCCCATTCTTTATTATCCAGACACCCTGGGTATCTGTGGTAGTTGGAGTGAAAATGGCCCCATAGCCCATAGGGAGTGGCTCTATTAGGAGGCGTTGGATTGGATGTTGCCTTGTTGAGGAAGTGTGTCACTGAGGTTGGGCTTTGGAGTTTTAGATGCTCAAACTAGGCCTTGTCTCTTTCTCTTTCTGCTATCTGTCGATCTGGATATAGAACTTTCAGCTACCTCTCCACCGCCATGTCTGACTGCATGCTACTGTTGCAGGATATTTGATTGCACAAGGACACTCCAAGACTGTTAACCTTGAATCAGGCTGTTCAGATAGCAAGTAGCCAACCAGAATTAGCCATAGAGATTTTGGAGGACCAGGATAAGTATAGAGAGACACAGGAAGTAGTAGGGAGGGGCTTAGAAAGTGTCTTGGGTCCTTTAGAATCCAGGAAGGAGAAAGAGTTGAGGTCAATCAGGTTTTTACTTCGATATTTGACTCCCAAGGTTTTTTTTTGGGGGGGGGTCTTTTTGGTTTTTCGAGACAGGGTTTCTCTGTGGCTTTGGAGACTGTCCTGGAACTAGCTCTTGTAGACCAGGCTGGTCTCGAACTCACAAAGACCCGTCTGTCTCTGCCTCCCGAGTGCTGGGATTAAAGGCATGCGCCAACACCTGGCTAAGTTTTTATTAATAATAAAAAATATAGATAACCTCGTCATGCCACCATACTTCCTGTCATGATGATAATGGACTAAAGCTCTGAGCTCTAAGTCAGCCCCTGTTAAATGTGTTCATTAATAGGAGTTGCCGTGATCATGGTGTCTCTTCACAGCAACAGAAACCCTGACTAAGAGAGCATCTGAGGAGACATGGTCCTCCCCCCGGAGCACAGCCCAGGTATGATCTGCTTACCTAGACTGTCTTTTTTTAAACTCCTGTTACACAGAGCTAGCCACATCCCCCGGCCTCTCAAGCCTCATCTTGATCGTTCTCCCCATCATGGACCTCTACTCTGCTCCTTAGGTACAGATCTCTAGCGGTTCTCTGAAACACTCACCTGCCAAACGTGGCAGGTCACACCTTCAGTCCAGCTGCTTGGGAGGTAGCGTCGGTCAGATCTCTGTGGGTTTGAGGCAGGTGTGGTCTCCACACTGAGTTCCAGGCCAGCCAGGCCTGCACAGTGTGACCGTGCCTCAAAAAGGAATTTTCAGTACTCGAAATGTTTTGTTCACTGGGGTGCTGGGGAGTCCAAGGTCAAGGGGCCGGCAGATGCGCTAGCTGTTGAGAACATGCGTCAAAGTTGGTGACTTCAGGCTGTGTCCTCGTGTGGAAAGGAGAGCCTGAGCTCCCTTGAGGTTGGTTTGCTTGTTTTTGGAGAAATTACACAGAAGAGAGGTTTTCTTGTGACATCTCCATGCATATTTTGTACCTTGCTCATATTGCCCTCTGTGTCGAGGAGGTTGGCTGCACATTTTCTACTTTCTTCTGCACTCCTATCCTCTTTTCTCACGCCCCCCTCTGCCCCCCCCCCCGTGTTTCCCTGCTGCCTTGCTTCTCTCCCTGTTGCAAACCCTACTGCCCAGGGTCCCCACACCATCACAATATTGCCATCATGCCCGCCTTACTCTGCCTGAGTAAGTGAATGCTGTGTTTTCTCCCTTTCAATGGAAGGATGTGTAATGTATTAAAACCCAACACGGAACCGACAGGTTTTGCTCACAGTTCACTGCAAGTCTCGAGCGCTTGTGCCCAAGTACACAAATAAAGGGAAGGAAAAGAACCACAGAAACAATGAAGACAGAGCCTGCGTTTGGCTGGAAGCCACCGCTCTTCGCCGCAAGTCAGACGTTTCAACATAGGATTTAAAGCCTACGTCAAGCAGTCTACTTGGTTGGGCTGAGAGGAAGCTGAGGGAAAGCCTGAGGGGTTCTTGATCCCACCAAAGCTCTTTCTTTCTGGATTCTAGCGACTGTGGTCAAGGGTCTCAACTGTCAGAACAAGCAATGCCTGTTTTTCCTCTGGGCTTTTGCTGACCTGGGGCTTGGGTATAGGAAAGGCACCCAGACCACTGTAGTCAGAGAGGATGACAAGTAGTCGTGTGAGAACCTGTGAGGGCAGGCACACCCACTCACGTAAACAAAGCCCAGGTGGGAAAAGCAGCCGTCTAATTCTCCCATGTGTTCTTCAGAAAATAGCTGGACTTCCCAGGTGGTGTGCTCAGAATCATGTAAAAAGGAAGCATGCAGTTGCCAAGTAACGGAGTTCCTGAAATCAAGCTGCCAGGATGGGAAGGCTCGGCCACATGGCTCCACGTTTCTTGGCAGTGCTGGGCTTTTATAGACATCACAGGTAAGCTATAGAACACTCAACTTCGACTCCAGACTAGCAATGATTTCTTTCTAGCATAATCGTGTCACAAACACTGTATTGAGCATACACAATGTGTGACATATCTATACCAAAACACTGTGTTATTTATCTGAAAGTCAAATCAATGAGGAATCCTGCAGTTTTGTTTGCTAAACTTCCCAACGTGAACTGTCTGTCTTTCTTGCCTTCTTCTGTCGAGGTAGTCCTTGCTGGGCTTGCGGACAACCGGGATGCGTTGACAGTCCCGGTGATGTAGCTGTGGCACGTCTCGTGGGTGTGCAAGCTGGCAACTTCACTCTGGAATACCGGTAGACACTCTGGCCAGCCCCAAAGCAGCCTTTGCTGCAGCTAGTCCGAACAGCAGGTTATCAACTGACAGCTCTTCCCCATGAGCACATGAGACATTGGATGTCTCAACCCAGTTGTATATTTTCTTGCTGAGGGTAAAGTCGAGCATTTTCGAGATGTTCCCCCATAGTCTCAGGCATGTGAACATTTGGTCCACAGTTATT
This sequence comes from Dicrostonyx torquatus, assembly GCA_028555095.1. Lineage (NCBI taxonomy): Eukaryota > Metazoa > Chordata > Mammalia > Rodentia > Cricetidae > Dicrostonyx > Dicrostonyx torquatus. The sequence continues at coordinate 7,146,394 of JAQHUG010000020.1, read as the reverse complement.
GATCTTGCCTGGTGGTATGGGAGAATTGTCTATATTCTGTCAATTGTGTTTTAAATAAACACTGATTGGCTGATAGTCAGGCAGGAAGTATAGGTGGGAAAACCAGATAGAAAGTAGAGGTGGGGCAATGAGAACAGGAGAATTCTGGGAAGAAGGAAGCTCTTTCTGCAGTCCTGCCCAGATCACCAAAGAAGCAGGATGTGACCTGCCCCGCTGAAGAAGGTACTGAGCCATGTGGCTAACATAGATAAGAATAATGGGTTAATATAAGCTACAAGAGCTAATAAGAAGCCTGAGCTAATGAGCCAGTCAATTTATAATTTTCTGGAGACCTCTGTGTGATTTTCTTTGGGGCTAAACAGC
>JAQHUG010000020.1:7123480-7134966 GCA_028555095.1 Dicrostonyx torquatus | reverse complement strand
TGGGAGGACAGAAACCAACCAGGCCCTCATGTTACACATGTTCCTCAACAAATAAATGTTTAAAAAAGAAGAGTAAAGAAAAGCATTAAATTATGTTAAGTTCTAGTTACTTATACATAGACACGACATGGTTTCTTCTCCATCATCAAACAAAACAGCATGTTTGTTTTAAACACTGCCTTTGTTAGGGGTTCTATTGCTGTGAAGAGACACCATGACCACAGAAACTCTTATAAAGGAACACATTTAATTGGGGCTGGCTTACAGTTCAGAGGTGACAGTCTATTATTATCATGGCAGGAAACATAGTGGCATGCAGGTAAACATGGTCCTGGAGAGGTAGTTGAGAATTCTCCATCTGGATCTGCAGACATCAAAGAGAGTGACACTGGGCCTGGCTTGAGCATCTGAAACCTCAAAGCCCACCCCTGTGACACACTTCCTCCAACAAGGCCATACCTACTCCAACAAGGTGACACCTCCTTACAGAGCCACTCCCTAAGAGCCCATGGGGGCAATTTTCATTCAGTTCACCAGGAACATCAAAGCTGATCCTGTGTAGAAGTAGGCAGGGGCTCACACACACTTTTCTGCTTCTGACCACAATAAAGGAGGTAATCAGCCTTTTTGTATCAAGGATGACCCGTGTCCACGTCTCTGTCTCTCCGTGTGTCTCTGGCTATGTGCTTTTAAGTCTCCAGTTTAGTTCCCAGCTCGAGCAACTGGTCCCAGAGTGACATGGGAGCTACAGGACAGTTTTGGGTTTTTACCGTGGCACTCCACAGTGACAGTTTGGAGCTGGAAAGCCATGCATATGTCTTTACATAAACTTAACATCTGTGTCTAAACAAACTACACACCATACTGGGGCCTCTTATGCCAGCAGTCAGAGCTCACTATGCTGTGTCCTTGCTTACTTTCTAAGTCCCTGCATGAATGTGGGTGGTCATGAATGCTCTTGATTTTATAAATAAATACTTTTATTTAGCAAAACTTAATGACTTAAAAACTTTTCTCATATGAAAGGCAATAGAATTTAATCATTACTGTTTTTCAGATCTCTTCCCTCTCTTCTCCCACAACTAAAGGTTATTTTAGGGCCGAAAACATAAAAAGCACAAGCACACAATTTCCAGTTTCCATACCCTCTACAAGAAAACGATGGAAAGTAATTTCACAAAAGGTATAAACAATAAACATAGAAACAAAAAGAATAGAAGGGACAACAGCAGACGAAGTCACTGCCATTTTAGTGGCTGCAAGCAAAACGGGAGGAGGGTAGCTCCCATTTTTCGGTTCATTTCTGGACCGAGAATCAAGAAGTGAGAGAATTGGAGCCCCAGGCATGGGAGAAGGTAGCAGGCAGGAATGGTCCATACGAGATTCAGAGTTTTTATGCAGCATGGCCCATCCTGACTTTCATCTCTCCACACCAGTGACCAGGTTGCCCAGCCCTGCGGGGGTCCACGTGGCTCTGGACCAAGAATCCAGACTCTGGGAAGCCAGGAACTAAATGTTCTGGGATGGAAATACGGATGAAGTCAAGTCATAACCAAACACAGTTTGCCTGTCCCTAACGTTTTCCCACGCAGCCGCCTTCCATCCCGGCCTGCGTTTTGCAAGTGCATGGCCCGCCTGCGTTTTGCAAGTGCATGGCCTGTGATCCAGGTGAAGCTGCAGGTGTGAAGCACATGGCCTCTGAAGCCCCGCCCCCTCCTCGCCAGCACCCACGCTCTCGCGAGACTTGGGTGTGCAGCCCAGGACAGGAAGAGACGTGGTCGGCCGACATGGCGGGCGATGGCTGAGAGGAGCGAGGCCTTGGGAGCTTCTCTGTGTGTCTTGGGAGGAGTGGAAAGAGATGGGGGAGAAGAGGGTGGAGCCGCAGGACTTCCTGAAGAACTTCCAGGAGTACCTGAGCCAGCAGACCCGCCAGGTGAACGAGCTGGCCTGGGACCTGGCCGAGCAAGCCCGGGACCCCGGCCTTCTGGGTGATGGCGATGCCCTGGATGGGAGCCTGGTGCTGATGCTGGACGACTTGGGGAGGACCTGGGACGGGAAGCTGCAGTGCCCATACTGCAGCTACGCCAGCGAGACAGCAGAGCGGCTGCTGGAGCACACTAGAGTCCACACAGGCGAGAAGCCACACCGCTGTCACCTCTGCCCCTTTGCCTCGGCCTATGAGCGGTACCTCAAGGCTCACATGCGGTCCCACGCCGGAGAGAAGCCATACAAATGCGAGCTGTGTGCCTACCGCTGCAGTTACAGAAGCAACCTGTCCCATCGTCAAGGGCGCAGGCATAATTTGTTATCGCTCCCAGGGCCCAGGGCCTCCTTAAGCGGCGTGAAAATGTCGGGGGGCTTGCAGAGTAAAAGCAGCGTAGGGGGCGGCAAACGAAGGATGCTCATCGCCCTAGGTCCATCTTCTGGGGTCGTTCAGAAACCAGACTACCCGAGCGATTTTCCCCACAAGATCCCAGTTATTCAGAATGACTTCTATGACAGTATGGATAAGCCTTCACTGTGTGGACTGCCGAGGAACCCCGAGGAGCTCTTGCTAGCGGACCATCCCTTGAATCCCATGTCTGCTCTAGCAGGACACTTGTCTAGCTCGCCACCTGAAAACCAAAACCGCGACTCAGCTGAGGTAGACCCCAGCCTCGATGAAAATCCTTTCATGGTCCAACAGCCCTCTGCCCAAGGGAGTGTCCCTCAGAGCTCCCCCATGGTCCTGGAACCTCATCCACTGTCATTTAGTCAGAGGGACTGCAGTCCGTTTGCAGGGCCCAGCCGCCAGCCTAGTGGCCACACCACCAGCACCTCCTTCCTTGCAAACAGCCAGCCGAGCACTCCGGCCCTGACCTTGCCGGCCGAGGACCCTCAGCCCCTTTACCACTGCCAGCACTGTGACACGTACTTTGCAGACAACGTCCTTTACACTATTCATATGGGGTGCCATGGGTACGACAGTCCCTTTCGGTGTAACGTATGTGGATACAACTGTAAAAACAAGTACGATTTTGCCTGTCATTTTGCAAGAGGCCAGCATAACTAGAGCTGAGAACAGCCAACCTTATCCTTACCCAGTTTAGCCTTCTTGGGTGATTAGAGCTTGCTTTTCGTTACTCCTGGTAGGGCATTTTCTAATTTGAAGTTTATATTGTAAGATATAAATCTGATGGTGGAAATTGCTGCCCCCGCCCCCCGTATTCTCTCCCCCTCCTCTGTCCCCTTCCCTTTTTTTTTTTTATTTATAAAATTTGATCTGGTCAAGGTTCAGTCAAGCTTACCAGGTGTGTTTAGTTAAATTTTCCTTATTTATGGCCCTTTTGACTTTAAGGATTATTTATGCTCTTGGTATTTCTAATCTTCATTGCATTTAGTGATTATTTCTGTCATATTTCAAAACAGGATAATTTTTCTTCTATAAATCTGATACACCATATTTCTGTGCTGATAATAACTTTGAAGTTGCCATTAGTTGGTGTTACTAGTTCCTATACTTACATTGGACTAGCTGCTTCCTTTCTCCTGGAAACCATAAGGTTTTAGTGTAGTAACTGTTTTTTTTTTCTACATAGGGAATAGAAAACTATTTTTTTGAAGTTATAAAATTAGGTGAAAGTTCTGAAAAAGAAATGAAACATAGGACCAAGTTTCATTTAGCTTAAATTGTTTAGTTTTTATGATACCTATGGAGTCAGTGTCTGATATAGATATGTTAATAACCCATTGAGCTGCTTCTTCAAGTTTATTTTTTAAAACCAGAGAGAAAGGTAGCAAGGTATTTTTGTGCAGTTTGTGTTTCTTTGTGCAATTTAAGTTTTTTAGTTAAATTCTTTTTTTTTAATCTTTTTTTTATTGTTAAAAGAAAAATTTACATTTACTCCCCTTGTTCCCGGCCCTCCCGCTCCCCCACTACCCCACCGCCCTCCCCCTGCTTCCTTAAGATGGGGCAGGATACCCTGCCCTATGGGAAGCCCAAGGTCCTCCCTTAGTTAAATTCTTAATTGAGACATGACTGGTGTTAGTTGAGATTGGTCATTGTAACTAGACTCTGTGTTGCCTAGTCTTTCGATGACCAAAAAATAAAAATAAAAAAGAAGAGGTATAATAGGATTCATCCATTTTAAAACGCAGCCATTCCCTAGCCCCTTCCAAGGCAGGGAGTGACCCCACCAGTGCCTGCGGTGTGCACTTCAGGCCTTTAGGACTGGACGGATTATCTTGTCACTGCTGCCCTGTTTGTGCTACTTCGATATCGCAGCCGCAAAAGCTTCATGCAGGCTTCTGGGGAAATCTGACATCTACTTCCTGTATCTTACTGAGAACAAAGCACCGGGCAGAGGCATGTACTGAGCAGGCACACCAAAGCCGAGCTGACCCACTTCCCGGCAGCTCCTCACTTGGCTTCTAGGATGCTCCTGGCCAAACCTGAAGGCACAAGAGGCGCCTCAGCCCTGCGGGGTTCTTGCACTGCGTGGTCACAGAGGGCCCATGGGACCCCTGTCAGTCATTCCTTTATGCAGCCGCCACTCTTGCCGCGGAGGAGGCTGCCCAGCGTGGAGACATCAGGTACCAGCCCGGAGCTCATTCCAGGGAGGCACCCACGGAGGAGATGAGCTGGGAGTCCTGCCTCATATCCCACAGGCCACGTTCATGTTGGCACGGCACAGCAGCTGCCTGCTGCCCCATTCCTCTCACCACCCGTCAGGTCAGGCTAGGAACGGCTTCTTCTCCACCTCCTATAGGAGCTCTGGCTTCACTGCTGAGTGGTCACATCTGTGCCCCTCGTACGTCCTTTCTGACAAAGCCTGACCCATGAAGATCCTTAGACTCCAGAGCTCCCACAGAGCCCTCTGATAGGAACTGTGGAGCTATTAGTTACTGATTTCTTTAGAATTTTTTCTTTGACTCTGTAGCACGTGTTATGGCACTGGATGGTGTCTCATCCAAATTCTTATGTTGACATCCCCTGAACTTATGAAGACGGCTGTATTTGGATGTAAATGAGGTCATGTGGACAGGTTCTCATCTGGTGTGATGGACATCCCTGTGAGAAGAGGAGATTGCACACAGATCTACACAGATGGTTGGCCACGGAAGACACAGAGAGCCTGGCTAACGCCTGTACACCTGGGACAGAGGCCTTGGAAGGGACTAGACTGGCCTGCATTTTGTGGTCAGGTTTCCAGTCCCCAGAACTATGAAGAAGTATGTTTCTGAGTTAAAGGGCCCCAGGCAATGGCAGTGAATTGCTGAGACAGCCCAGCAAGTGGTTGAATTCTCCAGTGTTCTGTTTCTGTTTGATCATTGGTTTTATTTGTTTTTGAGTCAGGGTCTCACCATGTAGCCTTGGTTGGCCTCACGCTCACCGTACAAACCAGCTTGCCCTGTGGTCTTTGTCTGCCTAGTACTGGGATTAAAGGCGTGTGCTGTCTTCTTTTTTTAAGGAAGAAAAGTCCCTAAGGAGACTGAGTCGTGGAGGAGAAGGAAACATGTAATTCCAGGACCCCATGTTTTCTAGCTTGGTGCAGCATGAGAGCGATTTCCTGGGTTTCCCCAGTTGTTCATTCATTCCTTTTCTGTTTGTTAGCACTTCCTTTGGGATGCAGCTTGGCACCTACCTTATATTCTCCTGGAGATCGCCACCTCCTCACACTGCTTTGTGAGTTTTCCTTTGCTGCCTTGGTAATTTATTATATGGTCAACGCCACAATAAACGATGGAGTAAGAGTGAGCGGACTCCAAGCTGGTGCCATGTTGTGGAGGGTTTCTTCACCCACACGCCCTCACTCTCGGTCCTCAGCACTGACGTCAGTAAAATGAAGAAAGCGACATTTAGGAAATTGAGTCGCATTTAAAGCATCAACATCTTTTATTTCATTTTTATACATAAGTTTATCTACCATAGTAAAAAATATTAGTCAAACAGTCCGGTTTACTACCACTTAGGCTTCAGGGTAGAGGGCTGGTCCTGCTAACTGTAATGGCTGGCATTTGCCTTTGATTCCTGCCTAGTCTTTCTACTCTGTAACTCGCTCTGAGCCCACGGCTCCTCCACTCAGACCTCTCTGCCTCCTCACCAGGCAGGGTCCTTAACAGACTGTGCTGATTCACAGACTGGCCTCCAGCCCTGAGTTCACTCCTGCCTGACTTCCCAGTCCATGGGTGTGAAATTGCTGACTGAACATCCGCACCATGTTTCTTCAGTGCCTCAAGCTCCCCCCGCCCAGAGTATCATTGTCTAAAACTTCCCATCACTGGATCTACTCCCTCTTTTCCTCCCTCTTTCCACTCCTCTTTGATTTCTAAGACAAGGCCTTAGACTGTAGCCCAGGCTGCCCCAGATCTGAGGGTAATCCTCCTTGTCTCTGGCATGCTGGAATTACAGGCATGAGCCAGCATACTGTTTTTCAGAGCCTCCTATCACCAGAGACCACCTCACCCCAGCAGGAATCCCAGCCTCTGCTTCCTCCCATCTCACATCTTGCCACTCACCAAGGCTTAGTCATTTTACTTCTTTCGTACTGAATATTCAGAACCCTCAAAAATGTAGTTTGTCTCCCTAGTGCTAAGGCATGGAAATCAGCAAAAAGCAGTGTGAAACATGGCAGAGACACACTCAAAATAGTTGAAAGTCAGAGCAAGTGAACACATTTGTAGGCAATCGGCTGGAAAGTAGAGCTTGTGCCGGGCAACTGGCATTTTTTTTTTAAAAACGCTTCTCTTTTAACTCACTAACCTATCTTTTAGAAACTTTCTCTAGAAGTAAGGTGAGAAGTACAGGTGTTGACACTTTGGGTTTACTAGGTTTCCATGAACACTAGAAGACCATAAATACCATCAATACGAAACAGCCCAAATGGAGCGATCTGCTTAACACGCTACGTCAAATTTGTAAGTTTTGGCACCATTAGTGATGATGCAAGGTGTGTGTTTACCAACTCCAGAGAAACCTTCTTGTATTTCACACGCAGAGAAAGGTTGAGAAACAGCGTATGGATGATGAGCACACTTGGTGTAAATATGCCCATATGGGCAAGTAGGAAGCAAGACTAGCTGGAGAATGGAGGTGAGCCCGTAGAGAATAAATTCTCTTCACGCATCTTCTGTAGCTGCTCCTTCTTTCCCCTAACAAGTCCCGGGGTCTTTGTCAGGCCTGAGCTCTTTCCGGTAGTTCTGGAGACTGAACCTAGGGCCCTGAAAGTGCTGGGCTATTGCCACACTCCGAAGTTGCACACCAATACTGGAATTTAAAAGACACACACACACACACAGTGCGTATATGTGTGCCTGAGTGTGTGTATGTGTGCCATGTTTCAGAAGAGGCCTTGGGTTCTGTGGAACTGGAGTTACAGATGGTTAGAGATGTCATGTGGATGCTGGGAACCGATCCCAATTCTTTGGCAAGAGCAGTCAGCTCTCCAACTGCTGAGCTGTCTACAGCCCCAACCCTGGGATTTTTACTTACCAGGTACAATTTTCATTCCCGAAGGTTCAGGGACTGTGTAGACTGCTTCCTTCCCTTGCTACGGATGTACTGATCTTTCACAAAACAGCTCGCTCACAGTCTCTTGTACACAGGTTAGAGCGGTACCACACAGCTCTAGGTGAACGTGGCTCTTCCATGTGGAGGTCCTGAGGTTCCACCCTGTGGCTTCCTGGGAATCAGCTCTTACACGGAAGAACTAGGGCAGTGTTGTAGAGGCAGGCATCTGTCTCCTTTCCTGCCCAAAGCTCTGTGTCTCCTGTCCCCATCTCGCTGCGATGTGGGTTCTAGTTAGTTTACTCAGCGGCTGCCCTCAGTAGGACTCCGCCGGGTATCTGACTCAGCTTCAGGCAGCCTCCAAGTGACGCTGTCCTTAGCTCCTGTGGTTCAGCTCTTGACTCTGTCTTCTTGACAGCCCTCCCGCTGAGCCTCTTTGGGCTCTTCTGCCACTGGAACTCTTGAGCCCTTCCAAACAAGTACCAGAATAGGTAACCGTTTATTAAACATTGATGGAGAAGCAGAAAAGAGCCAGGGCGCCAGAATCCCCTTCCGGGCACACCGCACTGTGTTTCCTCCTACTTGGCCATTCTTCCCAACATTTCCACCCATCCCCCAATAGCACCACCAACAGGGTGCCAGTCTTTCAACACATGGACATACGGAGGTCTAAATCATGACAAAATCATGTCAAAAGTACAACGACATTGACGCCATAGTGCCACTTTGCCTGTGTCCGCAGTTACAGACATGTTTCTAAATGTAGTGTGACAGCCCTCTCCACGCTCTCCTAAATGTTCCCTCACGTTTCCATGCCACCCCACAAACCACACATTCTTCGTCTGCTCAACAAAATATACTATTTTTGTGTGTATTCTAGGACTAGTTTTTTCCTGAGATTTGAGTGTGTTGATGTTTATTGCTGTATCTTGTTCAGTATCCAGGCCAGCATCATTTGAATTTCACCATTGAAGAACGTTTGCTTTATTTTTAGATTTTTAAACTTTTTATGTCAGTAAAGATGACTTATTTGTGTGCATGCATGTACACATATCAGTGTGTGTATGTGTGTGTGTGTGTGTGTGTGCGTGCGTGTGTGTGTGTGTGTGTGTGTGTGTGGGTGTGCGTGTGTGTGCATGCGCGTGCACGTGTTTAAATCAAAGAACAATGTCTGGAGTGCTCTCTACCTGGTATGGCATGGCGGTCGCCCACATAAACTCACAGCAGCTGAGCATCTGTGCTAGGCCTGCACACGATCAGGTCCATCCCATTCTGTCACAGAGGGAGGAAGGGACTCAGGAGGCCTCGCCTCTCCTTGAGGACTAGACAGTTAGCAGTGCTGGGGGAGGGGCTCACAAGCTCCCCATCCTCTCTGAGGATCTTTAGGCTAGGTAATGACTGAGGGAAGGAGAGAAATACTTTCATTGGTGGATGACCCATGCTGCTGGAGATAACCTGTGCTCATGGACTCCATCTTAACACTCGCTGGGTCACGAAGGAAGGAGGCGAGGGAAGGAGGGAAGAGGGAGGTATGCTAACAGCAGGACCAGCTGTTCTTCGGGCAGAAGAGGACAGTGCATGCAGGCTAGTCCTCAGCCCACTTGCTCTGTCTGCCCCGCACAAGCTCTTCTCCCCGGGAACGGTCCCTATCACAGTTCAGATGGATCTTCCCACATCAGTGAACGTACACAAGACAATCCCTTTCAGGAGTTCAAGAGGCTAACCTTAGTCCAGACAGCCCTCACAGGGATGCCTAAGTGACGGTTGACAACATTTGACCATCACAATCTTTGTGTCTTATTTAAAGAACATTTTCTAACCTCAAGGTCATGAACAACTTTCATATTTTGAAGTCTTGCTTTTCACATTAAAGCTTTAATTTACCAAGTAAATATAAGCAGGGAACAATAAACCAGGTAAGATGATAAAGGTTGATTTCAGAAGTGTGGCTGCATATATTTGAGTTACCAAGGTCTTAAGTCAATCTGTGACTTGACTTGGCTGCACACTTGGGAAACTCGAGAACTTAGTCATTCTGTTTTCAATCCTTTTAATTCCATGGTGTTTTCTTATATTTCCAGTTTCCTTTTTGTTTTTTTCCTGAGAAGATTCCTTTCTTCATAGCCCTGGCTGTCCTGGAAGCTGGAACTCACTATGTAGACCAGGCTGACCTCAAACTCACAGTGATCCTGCTGCCTCTGCCTCCTGAGTGCTGAGATAAAAGGTGCCTGCCATCAACCTTTATTCAAAGTTCACCTTATGAGTCACCTTTTACTGTCAATGGGCTCTTGTCTGTAGAGGCTCTGCCAGTGGTAAGCTGTCAGAGTTTGACTAGAAATGTTTTTATTTTGCTTTTGTTCTTGAAAGGTATTTGTAGGTTGATAGTTATTGTTGTTATTGTTTTTTATTTTTATTTTTATATTATTATATTATTTATATCATATTTATATTTATAAATACATTTATAAATATTATATTATTTATTTTATTATAAATATTTTTATTCTGCCACCTGGACTCCATTGTTGTCATGGAGAAATCTCCTGAAACTGTAAGAGCCCCTGCCTGCACTGGGTATCAACAAGATTTCACAGGGTTCCTTCCCAAACCTATTCAAACTAATGATTGAGTTCTCTAAAGTTTTAGTAAACAAACACGCTTAAATCATTGTAAATTTTATACAACAACAATGAATAATCAGAAAGAGAATTCAAGAAAAAATTCCATTCACAATAATAAATTTAAAAATTGTAGAAATAAATTTAACCAAGAAAACGAGAGTGTCTTTCCCAGGGCTGGGGTTGGTCTATGGCCTTGTATGTTTGAGGCCAGGGCTCTACCACCCAAGAGAGATGCATTCCCGGCCCGGATAAAGGCTTGATGAGAAATCTAAAACCTGAAGACAGAAACATAATAAGTTACAAATAAATAACTTATAAAATGGATTAGAATTGCATTGATTTCTATACTACCCAAAAGGATCCATAGATTCAAATCAATGATTTTAAATTTTATTTGATTACTTTGTGTGTATAAGTGTTTAGCCTGCACGGATGTTTGTGTACATATGCATGCCTGGTACCTGAGGAGACTGGGAGCCTCCATGTGTGTGCTGGGAATAGAGCCTGGGACCTTTGCAAGAACAACAAATGCTCTTAACAACTGTGCCAACTCTCCAGCCCTCAAGCAATCTTTATTAAATTTTCTGTCGCTCCTTTTTTTTTTTTTTTGAAACAAGGTATCTCTGGGTAGCCTTAGATGGCTGGGAATTCACTATATAGACCAGGGTGGCCTCAAATTCATAGAGATCTGCCTGCCTCAGCCTCCACATTCTGGAATTAAATGCCTGCAGTACAGTCAACTAATTTTCCAAAAGCAACTGAGAAGAGTCAGTGGGGTGAATTCTCTCCAGTGAGCTTCACTGAGAAAGCTAGACAGCCACATGCGGAAGAACAAAATTGGACTTCTGCTGATACTGTGTAAAAATTTCAAAGATCACAATGGATAAAGTCAAAATGTATGAGCAGAAATCCTATTCAAAGCTAATTTCTGAAAAATGCTTTTTGACATTGGTCTGAGCAATCGTTTTTTAAACTATTTATTTATTTTCATCTTATGTGCATATATGTCTATGTGAGAGTGCCGGATCCCTTGGGATGGGAGTTACGGACAGTTGTGAGCTGTGATGCGGGTGCTGGGAATTGAACCCAGGTCCTCTGGAAGATCAGCCAGCCCTCTTAACCACTGAGCCATCCTTTCCTGTTCCCTGGGAAATCTTGTCTTTTGAGGGGGAGGCTATGAACCCACAAATGCAAACTCAGAACAAGCATAGACAAATGAAATTGCACCAAACTAAGCTTCTCCTGCACTACGAAAGAAATCCAGTGGTGGCGGCATACAGAAAAAGAAAACTGGCAAACTAGAAACCTATATGGGATTAATACTTAGAATATAGGTAAAATTTAAGTATTACAACAGTGATAAAATGATACAATTTGGC
>JAQHUG010000020.1:7085912-7098443 GCA_028555095.1 Dicrostonyx torquatus | reverse complement strand
TTTTATTCACATCCAACACTTTCCCTACGTGTGGTCTGCTCCTTGTCAGGTGGAAGCTGTATATGGACTTTGCTGGTTGTGCTCAAGGGCGTGCCTGGGGTCCTGGGACTGAAGAGAGAAGCATGTGTCTAGTGAAATGGTTCACACCCTCTGGACTGCTCCTACTGTAACAGACCCTGAGACCTTAACACAACGGATGCCAAGCTAGAGACATCGTTCTGACCTTAGCAACCAACACTGGTGGCTGTCAAAATGGGAACAAAGACCGAAGCCATCCAAGACCCAGTCTGTAGCTCCAGGATCCAGGAAGGCTCCTAAATGTATTAACTTTGCTTTTTTGCTTCCACGGTTTCGCGTCTCAGTGTTCTTGACAACTGAGGTGCCAACCAGGATGTGATTTTTATGCATAAAGACAGCGAGAGTGGAGGCTCAGGACTGTATGATTTGGGCAAGTTTCCCACGCAGTCACCAGCCAGCAATACAGACTTTCTGTTTGGCTTTAAGAGTGTCGGGTGGGCAGGCAGCACTAATTCCAGTAGCACGCATGGCTCAACACTCCTGAACTGGGGCTGGGAGTCTGAGTGCCTGGCCTCTTTCACCAATGTCATGGAAACAAAGTCTGACTCAAGGTGGAACTGGGCTCTGGAGTGAAGCCAGGGTAGCCTTCATCACTTTGAAGCAGGAAGGAGTGAACACTGGGAGTTGGCTTAAATATGGAGGCTTCATAGAGGCTTAAAAGGTATTTCTATATCCTCAGGGTGGGGGCAGATGTCATCCTGACAAGGCCTCAGACTCTGGATTTCATTTACACATGAGAAACTTTTCACAGCTCCCCGACAGGTGGCTATGATTCACCCCCAACACTTGCTTCAACATTTTAAAATAATATTTATTTATATATTTTGAGTGTATAAGTATTTTCCTTGTGGGTATATATCTATGTATATACCATATGGATCCCTGGTGTCATTTGACAGTGGAAGAGGGCCCCAGATGCCCTGGTGCTGGAGTCTTAGATCATTGTGAGCTGCCACGTGGACGTCGGGAACCAAACCTGAGACCTGAACCAGAGTACTGCATAATCACCATGTGCTCGTAACTGCAGAGCCACGACTCCAGCCCACAACATTCAGTGTGGACACGGCATCCATCGAGGGTCAAATGTCAGAAACGTTGTGCTTTGCAGGACTGGATCTCGGGGTGCAGATCTCATATCTTTGCATTGTATTAGCTGATTGCAAGAGGGAAAACTGGAAAAGTCAGACAAAAAGCCAACACAGAAAACCAGCAAATTTCTCTCACCATCTAGTTCCAAAACTGAGCATGAAGGAGACCCTGGCCTTCCTGAGGATGCCACACCAGGTTCTCACACTCTGTCTCTTGATGAGAATCCTGTGGGAACCATGCTTCGTGTTCCTTGTTGGTGAGAATGGCCAAAAAGACAACAGTGGCACCAGAGAGTGACAGAGAGGGAAACTGAGTATGATACCAGTGGGGGTGTTTCCAGGATCAGGCACAGGGGCCAGTACGTGAACAGCAAGAGAAATCTTCGTCAGGGAAGTCCAGCAAGAAGTGTGGCCAGAGCAGACGAGAAGAGCAGAGCAGAGAACTCTAGGAAGGGGAGGTGTTGTTTAAAGGTTCCTGCCTTCGCTCAGCACCAAGGAGGGCTGAGTGAGGAGAGTCCTTCATGGCATGCCGAAACCTACCTTGTTCAGGCAGCAAACCAGTTGTCTCGGGAGCATGGGAAATAACTGACTACAGCACACAGAAATCTCTACTTTGGGGAAAACTACAGAATTCTAACCCTGTCCAACAGACAACTGGTGTGAAGTCACACTTGTCACACTGGAATTGATGTTCGCCAAGCTTGGCACGGAAATCCTAGGAAGCATTTTCTGTGTTCCTATTTCATATGATGGTGGTTTTCTGATAAGTAAAACCATTTGTATAATTTTAATAACAGTAAAGAAAAATGAAATTTAAGATGTCAATGCAAAAAAAAACCCTGAAAAATGTTGCTTGTTGCAATTTTAAGTCTGTTGTATAATTTAATGAAAGTCTATGGAGAATGAAATTATTAATAAAACAATAACAGACAAATTACAAATTTTCCATTGTGGTGCTCAGATGACCTAGTTTATCCCCAGGAGGGGATCTGCTCTGCATAAAATAAGCCATATTGCATTTCAACTTCACTGGTAAATACTATTTTAAGAAGGTGATCAGCAGAAGAATGCGAAATTTAGAGTATGTTTTTAAATTTGACATTTCCCTAGAATATTTATGAAATCTTGGTACTTGAAATACAGGCTACAGGAAATGATTAAATTATTGTAGTCTTCTAATGCAATAACGTCCGCTTCTACAATTGCTTCAGAAGTGGGTCACTAAGATAGCTGTACAACCAAGCTGGCTTCCTTCGGCACATCTCTCCTCCAGCGCATCCTTTTATGTGAGAGCAAAGTCATCAGAAGAGATTCAAAACCTGCCATTGCTTTACCTGGTCACCTCCCAGGACTTCATCCCCAGCACTTACCAGTCCAGGTGAGCACACATGAGCTACCCAGTCACCCCAGCCAGGTGCCTGGGAACTTCTTCTGTCTTTGCCTGTGTTGGCCTGTTGGTTTCCCTGGGCTTGAAGGACCCGGTCCTATCTCTCTAGGACCTTGGCTGGACTCCTCTTAGAATATGCACACCTCTGTTCCTTCTTCCCAGGAGTGCTCTGCCTATGGAGAAAGGGATGTCTCAGAATCTGTGCGCAGGTTGCTGTTGGCTGGCATCAAGACTGCTAGTTTTCACTTGATCTCAGTCAGAGGGAGCTGAGCTAACTGATTGCCTCTGACTGCCATACACCTTGACCTTGGTGCCCACCGTCCCCACCTTTGAACATTGTGTTTGGACTGGCCCTAAACAAGTCCTTGCATTCTTTCAAAGCTGAATGTAGCAGTCAGGCGGTGGTGGCGGACGCCTTTAATCCCAGCACTCTGGAGGTAGAGGCAGGCGGATCTCTGTGAGTTTGAAGTTAGCTCCGTCTACAAGAGCTAACTCCAGGACAGGCTCCTAAATTACAGAGAAACCCTGTCTCAATAAACATAAACAAAACGAACAAAAAACCTGAACATAGCAACAGGTGTTCTGTCAAGCTCACAGTAGTTTTGAGGGACTTAAGAAGACAGATACAAATCACCTGATTTGTATCTTTTTGGGCACAGACATTGGCCCAGGTCAACTTTGAAATTTTGTTACATATCTAGGTCCTATAGTTTGGGCAGCTTGAAGCCTGACAGCTGTTGGCGGAGGCTGCTCATTTGTTCCCGGCTGCCTGTACCCTAAATAAACACATAGAAACTATATTAATTGCAATACCGTCTGGCCAATAGCTCAAGCATGTTCCTAGCTAACTCTTACATCTTAAATTAACCCATCTCTATTAATCTGTGCATCACCACGAGGTGGTGGCTTACCGGCAAGGTAAGTCTCCTCCGGTGGCTACAAGGTATCTCACTGACTCTGCCTTCTTTCTCCCAGCATTGAGGTTTCCTGCCTAGCTCTACTCTGCCCTATCACAGGCCAAAGCACTTCTTCATTCATTTATCAGTAAAAGCAACACATATGCAGAAGGACTTCCCGCCCCAGACAGTCCTGCCCCTAGCCATGTAGTACCTTGCTGCATCAAGGTTGGCTTCTAAGAAATGCCTCTGGTCCCAGTAATGGTGAAGTGGAGGGTGTTGTCATTTGAAACCATCATGAGAAGCTGAGGGAAGGGTTCTGGAGCTGCCCGTGAGGGTGAGTATCAGCACAGCCCAGGAACTGATGTGCAGTGGGAGAGTAGCTTAAATACAGGAGCAGGTCTGAAGCCCTGCCGTAAACTCTGCTCCCCTTGGAGACTCTTAGCCTCTTCTTTGCCCAGTGAGGAAGCATGTATATTTATGTTCATCAGAAAAGCAAAGAGGCAGCCTCAAAGGCTGAGGTATTTGCAAAAGCCACACAGATTTAACTGGAACTGGGAATTGATTTTGGTGTTTGTGCTCAAATCTACTGGAGCCGTTCCTAACCTGATGGTTTGGTACTAGCCTTCATCTACATGGAATCGGAGCAGAGCAGCAGTGCTTATGACTTCAAGTGACACCGTTCCCGAGTCATTGAATCTTTGTAGCCGATGTGGAGCGTATGCACAACGTCACGGATGGGAAAATGGACAAGCAGAGAAACTGATGAGGGTGCTAGTGGCTGCAGAGAGGGATTCATCTTGTGATCCAGGACTTCTGATGGGAAGGGACAGTACTTCATCCATCCATCCATCCATCCATCCAACGGCACGGCTGCTGTCTCGAATGATGAATCCCTCTTTGCAGGCACTAGCACCCTCATCAGTTTCTCTGCTTGTCCGTTTTCCCATCCGTGAGGTTGTGCATACGCTCCACTTTGGCTACAAAGATTCAATGACTCGGGGAAGGTGTCACACGAAGACAGTGATTGATTCGAAGAACTGTCACCTGCACACCGGCTGGTAACACACAGAATGAGCAAGGATGTGTCCTGCTTCTATTTCACCGCTGTGGTTCGAGTGTGGCATCAGGGATCCTTAGGGCCCACTACAGGCAGAAGCTTGGTCTCCAGGAAGTGCTGTGGAATCTTTGGCTTCTACATCACTGGCGTGTGTGCCCTTGAAAGGTAGCTTTCATGGGGACTCCTTGGTGGTTTGGGGGAAACAGCTACTGTGCAAGCCTGAGATTGGCTCTGTCGTCTATTTTCTTTCCTTGAGTCCATGTCTTCTCTCTAACTTTTATAAGGATGCTTCTCATTGGTTAGGGACTCACCCTATTCCAGAATGATCTCATCTCAAGGGCCATAATGACTTCTGCTAAGACCATTCTACACATGGTCCAGTCCATAGGTTCTAGGCAGCTGGCATCTCTTTGGGACAGCCACCATTCAACCTGTTCCGCCAACTGTGCTCTGTAAAATATTAGGCTTAATCTCCATCATAGCCCTTGAGTCTCCATTTCTAGAAAATGAGCTGGATTCTGATGAGTACCCCAGGGTGGGGTCAGAGCCTGGAAGGTAGTATTAATATTCATGGCCTCCTCGCCCCGGCCAGCACTCCACCGGTGCCTTGAGTTAAGCCTTATTCGAAACTTTCTATAGAGAGCGATCTCACTTCGGGCTGTGGCCACTGCAACACAAGGTTTACAGATGTAAAATGAAGAAAAGCACCAAGGTCCCGACTTCTTTCACAAGTTACCAGCTGCAGAAGGAACAGGATCTGCTTTGAAACGACAGCTTTATATTCTTGTGCCCGTCTTCACAATGAGGATACTCACTTATAATATTTAACTTACAGCTGGTAAGGGAAAATAGCTTGGAACTATTTTTAAGGATTGTGTCAAACGCTTACAGATTCAGAGGCAGGGAAAATTGTCGTTTTCCTCAGCCGATTTTCTCTTCTTGCGTTATTGTCTAGTCTTTTCACCCTTGAGCAAAGATGTTTGGAAAAAAAAAAAACTAAGTTGTGTGTGTGTTTGTGTGCGTTATGTGTGTTTATATGTGTTTTTTTTGTGTGTGCGTGGACTTGTGTGCTTTTGTGTTTATGTGTGGGGGTTTGTGTGTGTTAACGTGTTATGCTTTGTGTGTTTGTGTATGTGAGTTGTATGTGTTTGTGGGGTGTGTATTGTGTGTTGTATGTATGCATGTGTATGTTGTGTGTGTGTTGTATGTATGTGAGGTGTATGTTGTGTTTGTGTGTGGGTGTCTTTTTGTTTGTACTGAATGTTTCATGTGTGTTGGAGGGTTATGTGTGTTGTGTGTAGGTTTGTGTGTGTACTGTTTTCTGGAAAAGCTCTTCTTTTCCGCTGTTTATATTAAAACCCCTAACCAGAACTACCGTGTGTGAGCTTCAGTTGGACCCTTGTGACTGTTCATCTCTTGTGCAGATATGAATCAAACAGAACGTCAAGACTCAGCCCTCCTTTCCTCAGGGTATTCTGAAAAGCAAAAGACCGAAGAAAATCTCTAGAGTTTTGAGCGTATTTCTTCCACACGTCGGCTGCGTGGCATGGGCTCTTCACACCTCTGCTTCTTCATCGGCAGAGTGAAGCCTGATTGTGTTCATGCCATGGACCCTCAAGAGAATTCCACACAGTGTGCGGTCGGCTCACATGATGCTGGCTACAGTCAGAGTACCCCACCTCCTCCCCTGTCTTCCTCTCTCTCTTTCTCCAGAGGCTCCTCTGTTCTGTCCTTTTATTGAGTTTTTGGTTGTTGGCAAACAAACTCTCCCAAGCTGTTTTGAATTCTAGGACAATCCTTGTTGCTCGGCCTTGGATTTTGTGACTTCTTTTTTTTTTTTTTTTCTCATAAGTCAGCCCCCTTTTTTTGGATTCTGTCTTCTCAGTTTTCTGTGCTGGCATCTTTCTGGTTTACTAATTTTAAGATGTGTTTTATTGGGGGATGAGTTTGTACATAAGCAGCGGGCAGTTGGAGTCACTGATCCTCTATTTCACAGGAGGTGGGGGAAGGCACAGGGAGGGCTCGAAGGAGCAGCGGGTGGCTTTTGGTCTCTTTTCGATTTTCAAAACCACACTCTTCTCTATCAGATTATGTGCCCCAGGATGAGAGAGTTTACTGCTTAGCAGAGAGTTTAGCTCTCCTTTACTTCACCCAGGATGGAAAGCTGGAAAAAGAGCTCTGAAGACTGCCTGTCCTCTTCCAAGGTCACAGTGGGGTGGTGCTCCAGGCTGTCAGGAGCCATCAAGGTGAGAAAGCTGAGCTCTGGTTCCCCAGTAGGGGTGAGAGGAATTCTTGCTTGGATGGCTGACGTGAAGTCGGGGAAGACTGTTCAGGTGCATATGTTCTCTGTGCACTCTGTCCTTGAAGTAAGGACAACACAGACTTGAGGTTCACTGCAGAAATATTTGGGTGCCACACCGCTCCCAGGGACACTATCGCAACGTAAGGCAAGCCAGGTGGCTTACAATGATGCAATTGTTTCCTCGGAATTTGGAGACAAGATAACTCCATCACAGAGCTAGCAGATTCACATCCAGCTTCCAGCACTACGGAGCAGCTTTGGAAGGTCTTTAGCTTCCAACTGCGTTAGCTCTGCTCTCCCAGGCTCTATCTCTGTAGAGTGTGGTGTCTTTGCACTGCGTTTGTCTTCAAAGGGAGGGCTTCCCTGTGTGTCTGTGTCTCAGTCTGGCGTCTTCCTTCTATGGCTCTGTAGCTTCCTGTGGTGTCTTCCCTGTGTACATCTGCATTTTCCCACAGCGTTCTTCCTTTGTCTGCATCGTCATGCGGTGCTTTTCACACTGTCTGTCTACCGGTGGAGTGTTCCCCACTGTGCCTGTCTTTACATCACGTCTTTCCTCTAAGGGCTCCTGCCTCTTCGTATCTTCTCATCTCCTAACGGCAGCAGCCCTCTGGGGTGAGGGGCCACCCTGTGTCTGTACAACTTCGTCTCAGCTTGCCTCTTCCCTGTACGTGCTTGCTTTCACAGGTACGAGGGGCAAGGTCTTCGACACATCTTTTTGGGGAACGCAGTTCAACTGGCATCAGACACACACAGAAGCAAGTACTTTGGTCTGATCTTCAGGGTGACAACCTACGGGTGGAGAGTGAGACTGAGGTCACAGCCGCAGCTTGAGAAAGAGGGGGAGGGAGATTCAGCTCGCATCTGTGTGGTGTTGGCCTTCATTGTCCTGGTCTACAGAGGAGAGGTTGGGTCTTTTCCACTTAAGGAAGAGATTGTGTAGGCCAAACCCATTACCTTGTGAAACATCCAAATCGTCACATCCTGGGTCCAAGCTGCCTTGTGCCCTCTCTGTTTTATCCTTTTATTTATGACTGAGGCACATAGGGCTACTCGCCTTTCTTGAGACTGGCATCTCCAGCCCTTGGCCTCTGCAAGTCTTTCAGCTACGAATGTTCTTGATGTCATGTTGGTACTCCAAGATGCTTCCTGACATGACCTTCATGATTACCCCGCGTGAAGCCATGCCACAGAAGACCAACATATGCACAATTCATTCAGGCTCCTCTCTAAGTCACATGTCATATGTTTGGCAGAATTTTTGATGTCGGAAATGGTGTCCTTTTCCTTCCTGTTTTCTCTTAGTCGCTTAATAAAGTCCCAGGGGTTTAAATCAGACCCAGTGAGACCATGCATATACACATGGATTCTCCATGACAAAGCAGAAGAAACACGGCCATGGACATGGCAAGGGAGATTGATCTGAAGGACCAGTGAAGGAGCCACCTGATGAGAACTATGGCCCTTGTGCCACAGGGTCCCCAGTGTGGCCATTGGTGTCTCACCTGTGCCCCGTTGCATAGTCTCCCAGCTGGCAGAGGATCTCAGAAAACCAGGTGAAGAAGCTTTGGGAAGGAGCAACTCAGAGTATCCTAAAAGAAGGGTCTTTCACCATACGGGCATCCTGCCAGTCAATGCCATATCACCTGTGTGTGCCCCACGACACCTCGAGAAGACAACTGTGCACCCCATTCTCCTCTGTCCTCTTCAACTGTCTTTTGGGTACCCCAGAGGTTGCTCCGTTACTGTAATGACTTTTACTCTTGAAGGTTAGATTTCTAGTCAGGAACTTGGATCTGCATGGATCATTGAGCATCTGCAGTGTCCAGCAGGGAAAAGTCAGCGGGGCAGAGGTGATCTCAGACAGATCGATGCGTCTGTGCCTCTTCCAGCCTCCCTCACCGATCATCTGCTCCTGAAAGCCACACGAGACAGCCAGGAACTGAGATGCTTAGCGCAGGCTTCGTTTCTCCTGAGCCAAATCAGACACGTTTCTTTTCCTCTTTACATAACTCAAGGATTTGCCATCACTTACTGACTAGAGCGCAGAACAGAATTTCTTTCTGTTTATAAATAAAATTCTCTTCCTACAAGCCCCCCTCTGGTCTGGGGATGTTATGTGACACTCTGCCATTGTTTTCATTCTTAGTCCTGCTTTACTTCCCAGTGCCTGTTCGCTGAACAACAAACCAAACCCATAACACTATTCAATTTCCTCCAACCCCTCTCTTTGTGAACCTCCTTCATGAAAAGCTGACTATTTCAACGTTTTAGTATGTGCAGCAAGTCTAGGTGGTTTGCAAATTAGAATTTTGTATGAAAGCATTTATAGTCATTTTCCTTTTAAACTGTTGCATTTTCTGGTAGCTCAAAATATTATATTTCTCCAACAAATGCGCGAGCTAAAACTGGGTTTCCTCTCATTCTAATGCTTTGCTTGTTCCTAAATTAGCGGCTTAAAAAATGCTGTTCTTATAGACACAGGCATAATTTCTCTCTTCTGTTTTATTCCCATATGGGCATAACCTTTGCTGTGTGGTGGCAGGGTTAATTAAGTCTCCAGCTTTCAGCCGAAGTCACATTGCCGCACGCCAGGTGTTCCAGAGGCCCACCTTTATGTTGCTCTTTTCCTTCTTGGCAATTTACACTGTAGGAAAAAAAAATAGCACACCAAATTTAATATCTCCATAATAACAGCCAGCTTTTATTTATTTATTTCTGCTTTCCGTGTTTTGTCAGCAGGCCAAATAATGGGTTTCATTGTGACATTTTCTGACACGCTTCGTTGTACCCCACTTGTGTTTGCCCTCCTCCCCCACTTCCCTCACCATCCCGTGCCTTTCTGTCCTCCCCCACGCAGCCCCCGTCTACTCCCACACCATGCTTTAAAACTGTGTTTTGTCCCTACAATCCAGGAAAAAGGGAAAAAAAAACCCTTGTGTTTTGACTTAAATCAAAAGTGGATATATATGCTTTCACGTGTCTTAACCTTTCTGAGACAGGACCACTGTGGTATTTAATGCGGTAAAGGGAACGCGGGTTTTGAGACACATGGTGTGCCTGCTGACCCAGGCCTCAGGGGGTCGCTGGGGGTCCCTGAGCAGCACTGTGGGATGGTGGCTCTGCTCCTTCCCTTTTTCTCTTGCTGGGTGATTTGATGCTGCTTTGAGGTGGGTCTCATTTTGTAATTCTTGTTCCTCCTTCTGACACCTCCGGCTGCCTACAATAGACCTGTATTTTCTCTCTCAGTGTGCTCTACCTCCTACAAAACCCCAGCAGAAAGGTAAGGCTGTGTCCCTTAACCCCAGGCTACAAGGATGCCACACCTGCTCTCTGAGGGTCTCAGTGGACGGTTCCCTTGTGTGACACGCGAGGGTTGACTGATGTGTATAGGAAGCCTGGGTCTTTTGGACAGCCTGGTTGGTAGGAGATTAACATTGCGTTCCCTTAAGTGTTGACTCTTTGGAGGTCCACCCTTATCTAGTGGATGGCATTAGGGCCATAATAAATTGGACTCAATGGTTTTTTTTTTAAAAAAAAAATGAGGACACAAGGTTGGGTAGGTGGAGAAGCAAGGGTGGAGCTCGGAGGAGTTTGGGGAATGGAATATGATCGAAATACATTCTATAAAATTCTCAAAGAATTAATTTAAAACGGGCAATAAGCATCTCATTTGAACAATACATAGGGCTTTAATGCAAAATTTTGGCAGATGAGTAAGAAAAGACCTAACAAAATCTAGTATTCAAGGGAGCAGAAAACAATGTTTAAAAAGGAAATGTAAGAACACATAAACAGACCAAATGTTCAGCTATGTCAAATACTTTAAAAAAAAAATCGAAAGTTCTGCCAGTTGTACAACTTAGTATTATTTCTCGGCCATTGGTTTTTGCCAAGTACAGACTCACGGAGCCAAACCCTGCACACCTGCATTCAGTTAAGAAGATCGTATTTTTTCATAATATTTACCCCATAGCATACTTCACCATATGTGATTCTAATTGTTATCCATTTAACTATTTGCTGACAGTTTTTTTCTAACTATAATTTTTATTACAAACCAGATATTAATTTTTTCAGAGGCATCTCTACTGAGAAAGCACAAAGATGGTGTGTGTGTGGGGGGAGGGGGAGCTTGCAGTTACACCACGGAGATCACTCCGTTGGCATTTAAAACATGTAATTGCCTGCACTAGGTGAGCGGTTCAACAGCACAGAAGATAAAGTGTGAAACTCTCCCCACCCCCGCATCCATCTTGCTGTAGCTGCAACATTCTGCTTCTTCTGTGTCTTCCAAAAGAGCTTCAGCTGAAATTTATTTTCGAGCTTGAGATTTTGGAGACTTGTGTAGTGTTGTCAGAGACGATAACAAAAGGCAGCTGATACGTAGACTTACACATCACACGTGTGAGATATGTAGACAGATGAAGACTGCACAGAACCCTGGAGAGATCCCAAGATCCAAGAGGCATCCTTAGGATGCCGCACAACGGGCTTAAATGGTTTCAGACTGCAATGGGAAACTGTACATTTTTCCTCAAATTTAGGAAATGTCAGAATTTATCTAACCTCTGAAGCCATTCAGACTTTAAAGTATGTGTGAGGAAAAAAAAAATCTTAGAATCCAAGACCACTTGTCCGGGAGTTTGCTGCCATGCTATCTTCAAGTAATATAGAGAAATGCCTGTATATATTTACCAACAAGAAATTTAGGGCGAGTGCTAGTTAGGTGGCTCCAAGGGTAAGGGCTCTTACATGCAAGCTTGAGGACTTGAGTTGTGTTGTGGGATATCTGTACACTGTGTGAAGATGTATTTGCTGTGACGGCTATAACAGAAAGCCGAATGGCCAATAGCTAGGCAGGAGGGATAGGTGGGGTTTTTGGGGAGAGAGAGGAAGAGGAAGAGGACTCTAGTCCTGTAGGAGAAGCCTGGAAACATGGAGAGGAAACAGGACGTGAAAGATGAAAGAGCCATAATGCCGCGTGATAGTGTGTAGATGAATATAAATGGGTTAATTTAAGATGTAAGCGCTAGTTAGGAACAAGCCTAAGCTATAGGCTGAGCTTACATAATCAGTCATAAGTTTCCATTTCATTATTTGGGATATGGCATCCCAAAGAAAAGTCCGCTGACAGAGTTCACGTCCGAAGAGCTCACACAGAAAAGCTCGGCCTGGTTGTGAATATGCTTGTGACCTCAGTGCTTTGGGAGGCGGAGACACGGACTTCTGGGCCTGGCTGGTGAGGCAATCAGACTGGATCCAGTTCAGAGAGAGATCTGTCTTCCAGGAGTGTGGGAAACTGTGAAACAGGGCACTGATGTTCTCTTCTGTGTACTACCGTGTCTGACACAGCTTAGTCCTGGAAACATGACTCAGATGGTAAGGGAATGAGGACAGGACAGACACACAGATGTGTGTACAGAAGAGCTGGGATGAGGCAGGCTGTGCACGGACAGACACACAGGTGTGTGTACAGAATAGCTGGGATGGGGCAGGCTATGCACAGACAGACACACAGACATACATACAGAAGGGCTGGGATGGGGCAGGCTGTGCACGGACAGACACACAGACATACATACAGAAGAGCTGGGATGGGGCAGGCTGTGCATGGACAGACACACAGACATACATATAGAATAGCTGGGATGGGGCAGACTGTGCACGGGCAGACACACAGACATCTGTACAGAAGATCTGGGATGAGGCAGGCTGTGCAC
>JAQHUG010000020.1:7063995-7085471 GCA_028555095.1 Dicrostonyx torquatus | reverse complement strand
GTGCATGGACAGACACACAGACATACATATAGAATAGTTGGGATGGGGCAGGCTGTGCACAGACAGACACACAGACATCTGTACAGAAGATCTGGGATGAGGCAGGCTGTGCACGAACAGACACACAGACATCTGTACAGAATAGCTGGGATGAGGCAGGCTGTGCAGACAGACACACAGACATACGTATAGAATAGCTGGGATGAGGCAGGCTGTGCACGGACAGACACACAGACATCTGTACAGAAGAGCTTCGATGAGGCAGGCTGTGCATGGACAGACACACAGACATCTACACAGAAGAGCTGGGATGAGGCAGGCTGTGCACAGACAGACACACAGAACTTCATCCTGTTCATTGTGCTCAGACAGGGGCAGAGGTGAGTTAGTGGTAGGAAGGCTTCCTAGGAGCTCAGTCTAAGTTTCTAAGCATCAGAAGGAAGCGGCAGTGGCTAATTTCTGCACATATTGGTCACTCATTCATAAACACACTGCCAACATTTGAACTTGAACCAGGGAAGAGCTTTGTCATCCCTCCGAGCCTCACCCTGAGGGGTGACAGCTTTGCCATTACCACAAGCCTGAGGCATTTGTCCTTGATATAGCCATGCCCGTGTCAACAATCCAAGTTCACTCAGGACTTCATCTGCTCTTCACACATTCACTCCAGGCTTCTCTGCTCCCCACAACATAAAATGAGCACATGTGTTTATATACATGCTCACACATATCACACGTGTACACCATACACCTATATCACAAGCAAAATATTTACTTTAGGGTAGTGCTAATGACAAGGAAGAGATCACCCAAGTTCTTTTTTAAGAGGCTTCCATATTTGTGTACATGCATTTTGATTGTCTTCATTCCCACCCTTCCCCCAATGCTTTTCAGATGAAACGTCTCACCCCTCTGAACTTTCTGTCCTCTCTATTTCTTTAACCCAAAAGTGCAATTTATGCTAACCACATACTGTGGGTGTGAAACCATCTACTGGAGAATGGTTGACCTACTGGTGACTGCACCATTGAAGAAAACTGACCTTCCTTTTCTTAGGAGTCCTTGTCTGTGAACAGCTTCTCAGTTAGGGGTGGGTACTGTATTGACGGGCTTCATCTTGTGCAGGTCCTGCCTTGTGCATCCATCCATAACCTCCTGAAGATGTTGTGTTCCACTCTTCCCCCACCTCTGGATCTTACAGTCTTTCTGCCCCCTCTTCTGGGATGGTCCCTGAGTCTTATGGATAAGGCCTGATATAGAGGTTCTGTTTGGGGACACTTATTCTCTTTACCCCGTCCAGTGAGGTTCCTGCCTGTGTTAACCACTCTCTACTGTACAAAGACACTGTCTGATGAAGTCTGAGAGCTGCACTACTCTACGGATAACCTGAATCCATAACTGGGGTAGTTAATTCAAAATATTCCATATGAAGACTATCTTGGAAGAGGTAACAGAAAGGTTCTAAGACCAAGAAGAGGAAAGAGGGTGGAGAGACTTGCATAGAACTGCCTTCTGGACCCACAAGGCTATGACTCTCAGGAGCTCACAGGTGCTGTGTCTGCCTGCACAAGAACTTCCCAGGATCAAGTCAATGAATGTGGGAGCATAGGGTGGAAACATGGTCGTGAGGCCGCATCCCTAACCGGGGAGCTGTGGTTAGTTGATGACATGCAGGGGAAGCAGAGTCAGTTCTCTTTGAGGGACAGCTCCTAGTAAGTCAAGCATCTTACCATGGATGGCCCCCTGTACAGCAGTATACAGAGAGTACAAATTGGAGTTGACGAATTATTAAGTTTTTTAAAAAAGAAGTCATAAGAGTTTTGGGGGTTGAAGTGGATTTGGGAGGAGTCAAGGAAAGGAGTTGAGTAATTATGATCAAAACACTGTATGAAATTCTCAAACAATTAAGAAAAATATTTATTAAAAAGAAATATTATGTGCAGTATATTAGAACATGATTATAATCCCAACATTCAGAGGTCGAGGCATGCGATTTGTAAGTTCAAGGCTAGCCTGGGTTACCTAGTAAGATCTTGTCTCCAACAACAACAAAAATAATCAGAAAAAGGAAAGAGGGCCTTGCTTGTTGGGGTTTCTGTCCTGCCTGGTTCCCCAGCCGTTTAGTCCCAGAGAAAAATCACACAGAGAGTCTGCATTAGGTTATAAACTGATTGGCCCATTAGCTCAGGCTTCTTATTAGCTCTTGTATTAACCCATTGTTCTTATCTATGTTAGCCACATGGCCCGGTACCTTTCTCAGCGGGTCACATCCTGCTTCTTCCCTGGTCTGTGCAAAAGTGCAGAAAGAGCTTCCTTCTTCCCAGAATACTCCTGTTCTCCTTGCGCCACCTCTACTTCCTGTCTGGTTTTCCCGCCTATACTTCCTGCCTGGCCATTCAGCGTTTATTTAAAACACGATTGACAGAATTGTCCCCCACCATATTATATAATAATCAAAATATCTACAAAGAGTGTTTAGTGACCTGTTTTTGGTAGTCCTTTGAAACAAAGCAAAGGCAGGTTCTAAAATTACATGTGAAGAATTACATCTTAGCATGGAGGAAACAGGAGAGAGACTAGAATAAATTATACTGCATAATAATGGGTGATATGTAAGGTAAGTCTGCCAAATTTCCTAGATACAAAATGGAATAGTGGTGTTAAATAAAGTGACCAGAGAACTATAGATTTGGCCTGCGCCCCAACAGGTCAAACCAAAATGGGGTCACTCATGGAAAAGCTACAAGTCATCAAGCCAAAATTCAAGGCATCTCTCTGACCATCTGAGAAATCAGGAGAGAGTTCATGGCCCATCCCCAGTCAGGACTGGAGGTCCCTTCTACATTATCCTTTAAGAAGAAAATTCCTTCAGAGATGGAAAAGATGACTCAAACGGTCAAGAGCACTTGTTCTTAGGGAGGACTGGAGTTCCCAGCGCCCACATTGGGCGGCTCACAGCCCTTGTAACTCTAGCTGCAGGGTATGGGACACCCTCTTCTGGTCTCCTTGGGCACGTTCCTACATAGACACCTGTGTAACATTTCTTAAATTGATGCAAAGAGAAAAACTCTGGGTTTTGCTCTTTCTTTCAGAATCCTGCTGCTGTTTTGCAAGCTGCACCACCTCGTTTGTCAAGCCAACTTCTCTTGAGCTCACCTGCTTCTCAGGAGGGCCTCCCTCCTGATTTGCTGAACTGTAAAGGTTGAAGGTTGAGCAGAAAGCGTGAGCCGAGATTGGCCCACAAGCTGCTCTCTGCCTTCAGCACCACAGAAGAAGCAAAGGCATCAATGGAAAAAAAAAAAACAAAACCTTTGTTAATTCTACTTTGTCAAGTATTTCCTTCCATCAGCATTTAACATTAAGATTTTGTTAATCACGAGTTGATAAGATTTCTTCCACAAGCTTTCTCTGGAGAGCCATTGGGCTATCAGTAGCCAGCAGCTCACCAGACTTGCCCCTCAGGGCCGAAGAAAGCACTCGTGAAGCTGGTGCTGGTCCCTGGCTGGTCACCAGGAGAGAAACAGAGTTGTCAAGCATCAAATAGTCAAACGACAGCATAAAAATTCAGGTCAGCTGCTAATATAGCAAGCTGTTTTTTCTGAAATACTGAATCTTTAATTCAAATCTTAAGCGCTAATAAAAGTGGGCATGAATTGCCTACCTCACCCACATCTCTTCAGAATTCAATCAGTACCAGCCATCCCCGGGGATGAAGGATGAAATAAGAGAGCACATTTCCCCGAGTTTAAGAGATTCAATAGACACGGAGGAGAACATCAGTTACTTGTGTATGCATAGACTGCGGATAAGCAGGAGATGGGGGATCAAAAGCTCCAGGCTCTGATGAGGAAAGCAAAGCCTCCTGTTTAGCCGGAGGTAAAGAAGCTGCAGCCCTGCCAGAGGACTTTAAAGAGGGGCTCTGAAAGTGCGGAGCAAGCACAAACGAAAACTCCACCCCGTGTGCACCTAAACAGACATCCCAAACAGCTTCGCACGTCCGCGGCCCCTTCTCTGTTATCCATCTAGAAAGCCACCATTTTGGATTTCTTCATGTTCTTGGAACAGGTAAGCGAGGCCTCCTGGTTTTCCGTGGCTTCCTCAGGGCTGGCGTGAGAGTCCACACGCGAGCAGGAAGGAGAGGGAGCAGCTGAGCAGCTGAGGAGTGGGTACCAAACAGGCATGGGCTTTTTTGTTGTTTGCAAAGGTAACTTCTGACTTCTGGGAAGGACTTGAGTTTGGGTCATGGTCTTGTTTTCAGAAACTTGAGAACGGAAAGTGACAAATAAGACTCTGCCAAGTTGAAGATAAAGGAGGCTCAGGTTTGAAGAGTTAATAAAAACAGCCACCTCAGTGAAAACCCCACGCAACAAACAAACCCAAAAGCAGGACAGGAGAGATGTCTCAGGTGTCAGGAGATGATTGCTCCTCCAGAGGATCCAGGCTTAGTTCTCAGCACCCATGTGGTGGCTCACGAGTGTCTGTGACTCAAGTTTCAGGGGGATCTAACACCTCCTCCTGCCTTTAAGAGCACCAGGCATGCAAGTGGCATACAAACATTCTTACAGGCAAAACTGATACAAGTTAAAAAAAAAAACAGACAATAAACAAACTAAAACAAAACTGCTTTCTATGGCAGATTCAACATCTTTAGTTTTTTTATAACTCCGACTAAATACAAATTTGTTTCTAAGGTTATGATTTATTAGTGCTTAAAAATGACCTTTATTAAAATGGCATCTGAATAAATCACTTAGTTTAAAAAATGATTTCCAAGCTCATGGGCATGTTCGCGATGTGAGCAGAGGCAGCGTTTGGGGCATTGAGAAAGCCTGGTTCTGTGTTTGCCTCTTTATATAACAAATCCAAATCTTGATGATTACTTCAGGCCGACTGCACTCAAATTGGTAATGCATACTTAGAATACTCCATATTCAATAATAATAGCAATGGAACACTTGTTACTTACATACATGCGTAAGAAATACATGCATTATAATATATATATATATATATACATGCATATATATTATACATGCGTGTGCGCACACACATACACATACCCACTGCTTGTGTATGTTTACTCATGCACATACTCATGCTGTGGTTTGAGTGTAGAGGTCATAGAACAACTTGTGGGAGTGAGTTTTTAATTTGTACCATATGGATCCTGCGCACTGAACCCATTCCTGTCGTCAGGATTCGCGGTGGCTGCCTTTAGTCACAGAGCCATCTTTCTGGCCCCTATTATTAGTTTTTAACAAGTGTGTAAGGACTCTGCATGCTCATTTTGCTTTCAGACGCTGTTCAATTTCTTTTCCATATTCTTGCATGGCCTTATATCTTCAGTCGCATTTGATTTTTAAGTGGGGGAAACGGAGGCTCCGCGAGGTCAAACAGCTCACCCCATGTCATCTGCTTTGAGGGTGCATAGGATGTTTGGTTTCACTGTGTCCATTAAGCTGGTTCAAAAATCAGAGGGATGGGGAGTGGCAGCCCCAGAGATGAAGGAAGAATAGGTTTTCACGGCTGTGTGTGCGTTTTAGTCAGATTCAGCAGAAGTAAACCCTAGGGGCACACTCAGGCTCAGGAGGAGTCGCCTTACTGGGTGGCTGCTGAAGCTTGTGGGACAGGAATAGGGCAATCAGCAGGTCACTCTGTGGGTCACCTGCTGAGGGGCAGACATGAGCATTCCTCTCTGTCCCCTCTGATGTCCCCTTGTCTTTACCACTTGGCTGACAGGCTGACATCTGAATGTTCATTGTGTTTTGGGATACGGTCTCCTTCCCTTTCTCCCTCCCAAATCTTTCCCTCCCTCTCTCCCTCCCTTTACATTTGTTTTGGGTTGTCTTACCACCCAAGATCAGACTTCATTCCTTCACTCCTGACCACTCTAATACTGCCTAACGATTTCTCGTTTTTAGACATTTTTCTACTTGAATTCAGCTTGAACCCATAACACCATCTAATTAATTTTCTTGAGACGCTTTGATCATGTAAACCACTCTGACCTCAAAATGTTAGTAATCCATCCAGCCTGCTGGACAGAGCCAGGTCTTTCAGCGCCGCATGTAAGGTGGCCAGGGTCCTGGAGACACTCTGCTTAGCGATGCTTCAACATTCCCAATTCCAAATTTTTGTTCACACTCCCTTTCTTCTCTGCTAAGCCGAAATCTCAAAGTTTAAGGGACTTTGAGATTTACCATCAAGATGCCACACTTAGGCAGGAGAATTCCCTTCTCCTTCCTTTCCACCTCCGGCCATAGCATCACGAGGAACCAGAGGCTGAGGATGCCGGTGATGGCACAGCACTGAGGGAGAATTAAAACCAACATGATGGCCACATACGTGGCAGTAAGGACAAGTGCTTCTGTGGGATGAACAATAAGGGGCCTGGCGAAATTCCAGAGCCAGTTTGAGGGTACAAAAAATAAAGGTTGTCACAGGAAGAGGCAGGGAAGATGGGGATTGCTGCCGTTGCAATGAACTGTTTCAGCCAATGCCGAAACAGCTGCTGGTGGGTCTTTCTCCACGACAGCTGTGGGAAGGCTGTAGTGTGGTCCTTCCCTCAGCTCCACGGAGACGGTTACCTGGGTGTCAGAAACAGTCCAACATTCCTTTCAAACAGGGGAGCCTTAACACAGCGAGCACACCCTCTTATAATAGGTTTATAACATTTCTACTTGGGCCATTTTCCCACCGATTTCGAGAGGCCTGGCCATTGTGGTCCACACCACCATTCACAGAACTTTCAGCGGGGACTCCCTCTTTTTGATCAAGTCCCACAGTTCCCCCTTATCATCAGTAACATTTTGCGGCACGCACGCATCTCATGCCATGTTAGCCGCCATCTGTCTCCACGAGTCCTGGGTTCTTGCTTTATAATTTGGAAGTTTCTGAACCATATATAATATCAGGGACACGGCATTTGTAACTAAACAATATACGGGGAGAAACTCATGGTAACGGCATTTGGCTGGACTTGAAAGCTTAGCCTTTCACGTTCCAGAAGATCTGAAAGAAACTCGCACTTAGTTTCCTCCAAGGGTCCTTCACAGTTAACTGCGTACTGCCCAATTAGGCATCTTAGAAGAATTAAGGGTTGAGAAAACCCAGCCTCTCTTGGAATCTTTGATTCTGCGAACCATACTTCCCCCCAAACCAGTTTTTACACAAAGTAAACTCCCTGTGGGATAGAGTTGATTGTCATAACTTTTGAGTTTGCCTTGCAAAACCACAGCTCCATTACAGTTGAAGATGTTTGAAGTCTAGCGTTGAGGCAGATTTTCTTCATCACTCGATCAGGAGAGGAAAAAAAAATACCCAATACATCTTCTTTTTTCTTTTTCTTCATGTTTTCAATGAAATACGCTTCCAATATTTATTTTCTAAGTTAGTAGCATATTAAGCATGATGTTTTTCTTCTTCGAAGGTGGGGGAAATCAGAAATTGCGAAAGTATTTTGATCTAAAAGATGGAAGAAAAGTACGATGGTCATTAGCTGCTCATGAGCAGGGCCTACAAGGGGAGCTTTGTTTAGACTTGCAGCCCCTGTCTGTGGTCAGGGCACGACAGGCTCTCCTGCCAGCCACTGAGACGGCTTTGCCAAGGCTGCAGGTGTCACGCTCCTGTGGGAAGGTGTAAGTCGTTTGTCACGCATCTGGGTTTGCAGAAATCCCGGGGCTCGCAGGAATTTCTAAACACAGTTTCCCCTAATTTGTGGAAGACATTGTACAGATAGTGCCTTTCTCGGGCCGAGGCGGGACTTTTAGACTCATTCCCCTCCTGGGGGAGGGGGAGTGCGTTCTCCATTTAGTGAGAGGAGCTATGGAAGCTACTGGTTGGATCACAGAGTCTGTTACTGAGTTCCATTGCTCTGCACTACCGTTTCCGAGCTCAGCACGGCTCACGTTGCGGGGTCCCGTTGCATTGTGGGCCCGTTGCTCTTGAGCTGTTCTGTGCATCCTAGGCTGTAAGTGGCAGCCCTCGCCACCTCCACGAGAAGCCAGCAGCACTTCCTTCCTTGTCTTTTCAACCTGTTGTCATGTTAGAAAACACCTCTGGACATTTTAAAATGCTCCCTATAGGGGAGGGCGGGATGGGGCGGGTGAGGAAAGACACCTCTACGTGCTATTTAATTTTTGCTTACTTGACATACACAAGAGTTACCTGGGTAGAGGGAAGCTCAGTTTAAGAAACTGCCTCAATCAGGTTGGCCTCCAACAAATGTCTGTGGGGCATTTTCTTGGTTGTTAATTGGTACAAAAGAGTTCAATCCATTGCAGGCAGTGCCGTCCCTAGGCAGGTGGGCCCGAGCTGTATAAGAATGGGGGAGCCTGAGCAAGCTCATTCCTCCATGGCCTTAGCTTCATCTCTGCTCCTGGTTCCTGTTTTGAGATCCTGCCATGAATACCTTCAGTGATGGACTGTGATGTGGAGCCCTGGGTCAGATAAACCCTCCCCCTCCCCTACCCAGTAAGTGTTTTATTACAGCAACAGAGACGCGACCTAGAACTCTCCCCCCCAGATGAAGACTACTGTTGTAGGCTTGTTTGATATGTGGGGCTTTGGTCACCTCATCGACATCCTATGATGTTAAAGTACAGCAGCATTTCTGGGGGACAGAACGTCAGCCCTTATGCCAATGCATACAGGTGCAGTGACTTGCTGAATAGGAAACACCGAGACTTTCAGAAAACCCTGGCAACCATGATTCCATCTGGGGCCACGCTCAAGGGATTTTGTTTTTTGTTTGTTTGTTTTTGTTTTTTGAGACAGGGCTTCTCTATAGCTTTGGAGCCTGTCCTGGAACTAGCTCTTGTAGACCAGGCTGGTCTCGAACTCACAAAGATCTGCTTGCCTCTGCCTCCCGAGTGCTGGGATTAAAGGCATGTGTCACCACCGCCCGGCTCAAGGGAGTTTTTTATTAGACTTTCGAGGGTTCATAATAGTTGCGGATCCTACAATTCTCCGCTTACCGTCAGGAAGTGCCCGCTTGAGTTTCAATTGTAAATGCCCGTGTTGGCTCTTTCTCCCTGCTGAGACCACAACCTGACAGAACCGACTTCACGCACGGTTCAGGATTGTACAGTATCCTCTGTAGGAAGACACTGCTGCTGGTATGTACACCCATGTGGCGTGGGAGCTGGGGTGCAGCTTGTTCTATCTTGGGGGTACCTGGAAGAAGAGGGAAATGGTAAAAGGTGGGCTGGTTAGAGCCCAGAATGTCTGCACCCCAGATATCTACTTTCTGGAGTAAAGCCCCAGTTCTTAAAGTTTCCAAAATTCTCCCAATCACTACTGCCAATAGACCAAGTGCGTATTAAATACAAGCCC
Source organism: Dicrostonyx torquatus (assembly GCA_028555095.1). Lineage (NCBI taxonomy): Eukaryota > Metazoa > Chordata > Mammalia > Rodentia > Cricetidae > Dicrostonyx > Dicrostonyx torquatus. The sequence goes on along the minus strand of JAQHUG010000020.1, from coordinate 7,076,138 downwards.
ATGACGGACTATCTTTCACAACTAAACCAATACTAAGTATTAAATACACATACATACATACACATACACACACACACACTATATATATATGTATATATATATAGTGTGTGTGTATTTGTATATGAATATGATTCTCTGTGTGTGTACATGTGTGTGTGTGTGTGTGTGTGTGTGTGTATGTGAATCCTTTCTCTATGGCAGGCATCACTAATCAATCACTGTGCTTCTTGTCACTGAGCTAACCATGAAGTCTCAGGATCTTTTTGGCACCCGACTCTGGCCATGGCCTCAGCAGTGTCAGAATTAGGGCCCCAGTGGGAACCTCTGTGTCGCCCTTTCTTCTAAAGCGCTGCCATTTTAGGAAAGGACAAGTGATTTAAAGGACAATGGTCGCTAGGGATGAAGTGATATCTGAAATATAGCCTGGAGAAAGAAAGCACCAACGTCAAGAGCCAAATAATGTGTCTGGTGAAACTCCACGTTTTTGGTGTTTTATATATATATATATACATATACATATGTATATATATATATGTAAATTATTTATCTTGTTGACTTTCTAAGACCTTAGGGAGTCCAGGACAGTTGCAGGTATGAAAAGTCTCATTATTTTCACAGGGCACATACCTCGCCCTCAGAGGTGAGTTCCTGTATGGCCTGCTTCTCTCATTACGACGACAATATCCCTGGCAGAAATGACTTCACAGATAAAGTCTGTGACGGTGACAATAGCGTAAAGATTTCTTCTCTCGAGGTCAGAGCGGCAGACAGCTAAAACGAGAGATTTCGTGGGTGGCGAGCGGTGACCCGAGCTCCAGACAGGAGGAGCAGGTGGCAGGTGCAGTCAGACCATGGAAGGTAAGGGGAAGGATGATTTGGAAACCGGGCGGACTTTGCTGCTCTCTGTGGCGAGAAGAGAAACACTAAGTGTAGGCAGGACCCGAAGAAGTCAGCGAACTCAATCTTTCTCATTTGCTGAGAAAACATCCCCTCTAGGGTGGATGGCCACAAGTCCTGTGGAGACCAAGATGTCTTTGAAGCCCTTGGGGCCACACAGCTTGTCGTGTGTTACCAAAAGACCGACCTCAAAACTAACGTGGTCAGCTTTATTTCAGGAGCCTAAGGAATCACATAAGGCATTCTGGGGGCGGGACCAGCGATCCGCTGTGGGCCCTAACTTAGGCTCCTCCGGTACCCTCAGTAGATTCTGATGTGCAGTGAGGTTGGAAAACACTGATGGAAGCCGCGTGTGCTGGATTTCTGGCACAACTTCCGGTTGTTAAAGTGCAGTGACCGGATACGGGAGGTGTCTCAGTTTTGCACTTGCTGTTGGTTTGTAGAAACCACCCGTGCGTGGCCCAAAGATGATCCAAAGGTGGCAATGTCTGGAAAGGAAGAATCTCTGTCGCTCTCTAACCCAGGTGCCCTGGCCTTGTGGGGCAAGCCCTTCCCAGAACTGGGGTGGAGGCTCTGGAAAAATGCAAAAGCACCTGCCTTAGAGGGTTCTGGAAGACTGGTGATGCTGTGTGATCTGAGGAAGGTCGAGCTGAGCTCAGACTGGGGACAGCCGTAGGTTTCCTTGGACACTGGGAGGTTGCCAGTCATCCAATCCCTAAGACTCTGACTTCCCAGGGACATGTGGTTTCAACAACCAGTTCATCAGCTTCTCAGCTCTTGTCCAGCCTTAGGCTGTGTCCATGGAATCTGTGTGTATTGGGGTGGGGGATGCCGGTCCTCAAGGACCCTTGGCTTGCTGTTTCTTCTTCCCTGGGTAGCCCTGGCTATCCTGGAGGTACTCACTCTGAAGACCAGGCTGGCCTGCTCAGAGATCCGCCTGTCTCTACCTCCAGGTGCTGGGATTAAAGGCGTGGACCATTTTCCATGAAGTCTTCTTGTTCCCAAATGACTTTGACACCCTTTCTTCAGTGACCTGGGTTCAGAGTGGCACCAGATTATTTCTGAAAATCAAATACCTGTCCCAGGAGGAAGCCTGACAGGTACTGGAGCTGTTGGAGAAGGTGGAGCCTGGTCTCTGAAGGGGGCTCCCGGAAGCTGAGACATACTGAGACCATACTGAGACCTGAGAAGGACTTTTCTGGATGCTATTCATCTGCATAGGCCGTGCTCACAGGTACACGCGGGATTATACAGAGGTTGCTGCAGATGAGGGCTTTGGAGTACAGGATCCAGTGGTGTTAGGAGCCAAAGTGAGCACAGGAATACCGGGGGCCTTGAGAGCAGAAGAGGGAAGAGGGGGGCCCAAGGTGATGAGAGAAGGCCCTGGCTTGCAGCTTTATTGGCCGCCACCTCCTCCGCCTTTGCTAACCACTGTGTGGTTGGGAGGGAGAGGAGGTGGCCATGACTCCACTGTGGTTCCTGAGTCAGCCGGAGCCCATTGCCGCCAGGGAACCAGACTCCGTGAAATGTTAATTATCTGTTAGAAAAAACAGTTTATTTCATACAATTTTGAAAACAAAAATCCAATTTCCGAGCAGGCCCTGTCTTTTGACTCACTCAATGTACATTTATTTATGCCCCATAAAAGGTACATAGAAATCCATACAGTGGTCTCTTTAAAAGGCGATAACATGCTCTTTACTTTAAACCATAACACCTACGCACACGGTGATTGAGTTATAGTCAGAAAGGTACCATAAATGACATCTCCTCCCACTGACTCCACATTGCCTGTGCAGTTCTGGGGAGTAATGTTATTCTTCAACAGAAAAATGTTCTATCCCGTCCTGGCAGCAACACATGGCTCTGATATTCCCGCCAGCTGTTTTATCAGCTCGGCTTCCCCTGTTTCTTCGGGGGTAGCTTGTTCCCCGACTCTCGCCGGCATTTTATGGAGTGTGGAGTCACAGCAATTTCCTTGTCCTGGTCCCATTAACTTCCTGGTCCTATTGTTTGAAGTCTCCAGACCCTGATGCGTAATCCAACTGTTTCCCCCGCTATGTGGGAAGCGGAAAGCTGCCGGCTTGTGTCTTGAAGAACCCAGGCTACTGCTTTCCTTTCTCTTAAACTCCTTTCCCATGAAGATGCTGGGGAGAGCTTGTTGAGAATTTCTGGGATGCAGCTCACTCCGGTTGTGCACCGGGAACTCCTCCGCTGTGTCTGTCACCAGGATGGACTCTGCTGCTTGTTAACAAAGCTGAGCCCACAAGTCTGAAAAGAAAGCCTCGGTGTATTTGTATCTGCTTCTGGGTGGGCTTCTCCAACTTTCTGCACTGGACTATTTCTTTCTGTTTTTTTTTTTCCCCAAGTTCTTGAGTTCTTGATCCCACTCCCCTTTCTTTTTTTTTTTTTTAACCATTTCTTTTTTTCTTTTTATATCACTTTATGGCAATGAACTCACAAGTAAAACCACACATAGCTAGATTAATAGAGCCAGTGCAGGTAAAAAGAGACATGACTTGTGCAAGGATATTTAGGTAACTGTTTTTCTACTTGCAACCCTGTCACTGTCTTTCTTCCTCCTTCTCCTCTTCCTCATCCTCGTCCTTCCCTTTGGTGGGTAAATCCATGACACATAATGGGCCCTGAAAGTGTAAGGCACTAAGACCCCGTGGCTGCGGAATGCCAGCTCCAGCTTGACCATCACCATTTCCTGAGACAAGCTGACTGTCAGCTCATTCCGGAAGAGCTCACCTGGCCCATGTCCCTTCCGTTTCGCTCCATCTCTGAGCTCCTCTGTGTAGTTCCTGACCTTTCTACTTTGACCAAACCCAGAGTCAGCGTGGCCTTTGTTTTCACAGACAATTGCTCCTGCCGGCAGTACCACTTGGCACACAACCCTTCTCCATGCTAGCTTTTCATTCCACAAAACAAAAGTGATAGAGAAACGAGTAGGTAGCGGGTTGTACCAAACCCATGTTCCCATGAACAAGATGCCCTGCCTTTGACCCTTCAACCTATTGCCTTCTTCATTTTCTCTACCAAACATTTTCGTTTTGGAGAGATCACCTGAGGGACTGGTGTCTTGCATGTCTTGGTAGCCCACTCTCCCTTTCCAAGCACACGAAGTCTGATCCTCCTCCAAACTCCTCCATAAACGTGCAGAGCTGAGATTCTGGCTTCTTATGAGGCAGGAAGCCATGTGGGGGTGCACAAAGCAGAGAAGGACTGGAGGCGGGGACACCTGTGGGTGGCAATCACAAGTCTGAGGGATCTGAGGGATCAGGAGGTGGTGAAAATGGGTGCTGGGGTGTGTCAGGTGTCAGGACATGAGAACGTGGGTGGATAGCACACTGGCCTGATCCGTAGGTGGTTGCTACTGCGCTGACAGCGTTCGATGTTTGCAGAGTGTTTCAACAACTATTGGCGTGATTTCAGAGAAAAGGACAACAGAATGAGAATCACGTGGTGTGGGGTTAATAATGTGTGATGGGCTTTAGCCGTGATAATATGGGACACTAGGATGGTAGGCACCTTCATTTTCTTCATTTCTATTGCCATTGGAGAAATTGCTATGAAAAGATAACAAGACCAAGGCAACTTGTAAAAGGAAGTATTTCATTTGGGTTTGTGTTTCCAGAGGGTTGGATTTCCGTGGCGGCAGCAGGCAGCAGGTGGGCATGGTGCTTGAGCAAGCTGAGATCCACAAGTGTGAGGCAGAGGGAGGATTAACTGAGCCAGGCATGGACTTTTGCAATCTCAAAGCCTCCCCTCAGTGACAAACATCCTTCAGCAAGGCCATAACTCCTAAACAGACTACCAGCTGGGAACCAAACATTCAAATATATGATCCAACGGAGGAGGCCCTTTTCACTCAAGCCATCACAGTCGGCTTTGTTGTTTTGGCTCTGGGGTGAGGCAGCATATAAAGGTAGGTGCAGTGGGCAGAGTTCTTACCTCAAGTCAGAAGACTGAAACAGAGTGGGGAGAGGGCTGGCTGGAGTCTCATTAACCCCTGAGATAATCTGGGTACTTCCTTCGAGGCCCTGCCACTTGAAGAGTCTCATTGCTCTTGATTGCGCCATCAGGAGCCAGGTTTTATGGGCTGACGTGTAGATAGCATTTCATACCCAAACTACAGCAGAGATTATCTATTATCTTATCTAATGCAAGGTGACAACAGGGTAGAGTGGGCAAAGCCCTGTTTTAGAAGCTGGTTTATAGATACAGTAAAGATTAGCAGATCCCACCCCTACCATCAGGAAGCCTGCTCTCTAACATTGCAGGCAGGACACACCAAGGAACTGCCATCTGGCTCCCGAGTGTTATCACAAAGGCCGAGCAGGGTGTCCTTATCTCCAGTGCGGAGTGGGTGGCTTTTGGGTTTGCTGGCTTCTCTCTACCATTGAGAGATTTGGAACCAGCAGCCACAGTCGGCCATGGCTCAGTCATGGGCGAGCTATGTGATCTAGAACAATCTGCGCGTCTGCCTCTGCTATTTTGTCACCAGCAGTGAGACATGGTTGCACCATAATCCCTTCACTTGCTTCCTAGGTTCATGGTGAGCATTACACATGTGAAGACACACCACACTGGGTAGTGATGGACTTGGGAGAAACTATCAATAGAATCACACTTCTCTCGTTCTCATTTGGAAATAGGTTCTGTTTTCATCTCTCTATATATACATATATTAAATTGCAATATATATATATATATATTGTGTGTGGGGGGGGCACATGGCACATAGGCCAAAATGGGTGTGTGGACACCTCTCTATATAAATATATTACATTGCATACAAATGTATATATTTGTTGTGGGGGGCACAAATGGGTGTGTGGGCATCAGAAGATAACTTTGTGGAGTTGGTACTTTACCTTTCTGTGGGCTCTCCAGGGGTAAACTCCAGTCTTGCACAGCAAATGCACCTCCCTGTCCCATCACTCACATTTGTACAAATGAGGAAACGAGTACAGAGAGGCCAGGTGTTGTTCCCAAAGTCACTCGCCTACAAAGGCCACTTTGTTCATCTTCTCTCAGACCTGCCAGTGAGAAAGGGGTTTCCACCCTGGGTTAGAGTGAGACCCAGGCTCCTGATGAGACACACCAGAGGCATCTTTGTCACCTGTGCTCGCAGCTCAGGAGGAAGGAGATGACAATAGAGCACGGTCCTGGTGGGCATTCAAGAAGGAAGCAAGCTGGCAGAGCCTGTGTCGGAAGAGTTATGATACTCTTGCTGGAAGGTGTGACTGTCTTGTTCACGCAAGTCCAAACGCTGGCAGGGTACCAGGACTGCTGTCCTACAACAAGCTGGTACTGTCTGGTCCCCCAAAGAGTCTTGTTTAGCTGAGAGACTCTAATAGTTCAGAATGGGGAAGGGAGGGAGCCAGGGGAGGGGTCAGACCACTCAGGGCTTCTGGTTTTGTCAATTGTCAATGTAGAACCCAACCCTGAATCCTAACATCAGGCGTCCACGTCTGTGCTTTTGAGGGGATGAGGTCCTGGGGAGTCTCTTGTTGTTTGTATTTTACTATTTGGCTCTTTGCTCTTTTGCGGGGGGGGGGAGTCACACAGTTCCCAAGTAAATCACACACAGAAGCTTATGAATACCCGGCCTTAGTTTGGCTTGTTTCTAGCCAACTGTTCTTAAATTATCTCAACGACCTTTTGCCTCTGGGCTTTTCTTCCTTTCACTCTTACTCCATGGCTGGCCCCTGATGTCCTCCTCTCCTTGTTCTATCAAGCTCCTTCCCCCTTTTCTCATTTTCCCTCCTCTCTGTTCTCTCTGCCTGCCAGCCCCGCCTGTCCTTGCTCCTGTCTCGCTATTGACCGTTCAGCGCTTTATTAGACCATCAGGTGTTTTATTTAGACAGGCAAAGATTGCAACTTTGCAGAGCATAAACAAGAGCAGCACATCTTTACATCATTAAATGAATGTTCCAGAGCATAAAGATATGTGAGTAACACACCTTGAAATAATATTCGACAACGGCTCTTGGTGTGTATAGTGAAAAGGGTACACCAGAGAATCTGGGTTTGGTAGTAATTTGATGCATAATCTCTTTTTATGTGTATGATATTTTGCTTGCATGTATATTTATGTGCCCCAAGTGTAAGAGGTCAGAGGAAGAAATCAGATCCGGTGGAACTGGAGCTACGGATGGCTGTGAACTGCCATGTGGGTGCTGGGAATTGAACTCAGGTCATTTGGAAGAGCAGCTGGTACTCTTAACCACTGAGTCACCTTTCCAACTCCTTGATGCATAATCTTAAGGAAATTCTTAAGACTGGCTTCAGCTTTCCCATGTTTTAAAGGAGTATAATAATAACCTCACAATAATATTATATTTTTTTTTCTGAAAAATGCATGCGTAGTTTAGAAAGTCTACAGCAGGTAAAAATTTCCTTCTCTTTCAAATGTAGAAGATGAAACTAGATCGCTGTTTATCCAGCCCCACAAAAATCGGTGAAGTAGATCAAAGATCTTAACGTAAGACCTGACACTCAAAACTGCTAGAGAAAAACACTGGGAAAACACGTCGAGATAGAGGCCGGGCCAAGGACTTTCTAAAACAGGACTCCAAGAACCCTGGGATGATGGCAGGGAGTACAAGTGAAACCACAGGAGAGAAAAACCCCATTCGCAGCAGTAAGACAACCCACAGAATAGGAGAAAAGAGTTGTGTATCCGGCAGGCGATTGGTGTTTAGGATCTCAGAAAAATCCCCAAATATTAAAGCCACCATGGCCCAAATCAGTCAGTTAATAAACAGGCAAGTGCCTGTTTGAGTTTAACACTCAAAAGAAGAAACAAAAAATGGCTGATAAATATTTGAAAAAAAGGAAATGTTCTGCTCATTCATCCATTAGGGGAATTTGAATTTCAACTGCATTGAGATCCCATCCCACCCTCGTCAGAATGGCTGCCGTCAAGACAACAGCTAGGTGTTATTGGTCACACCTGTAACTGCAGCCCTCAAGAGGCAAGAGAATGGCTGTAAGTTTGAGGCCAGCCTGGCGACATAGAGAGTGCCAAATTAGCAGGGGTTATACGGCATGCCACTCTCAGCCAGCCAACCAACCAACCAACCAACCAACCAGCCAACCAACCAACCAAATAACTCGTGCTCCCCCCAGCTCCTCCCAAATCAAAAGGCAGCAAATGCCAACGAGAATGTGAGACTGTAGAATGGCGTTTCCTCAAAAACCTAAGAGCTGAACAGCCTCACGTCCAACTCTAGTGACCCTAGGAAGATACCCACAGAGAGATGCTTAACTTACTGACTATTACTCACGACAGTTCAGTCATGGGGCCGATCTAGATGGCCGTCAACAGGTGGATGGATTAGATCATGTGACTCTCGTGCTCAATGGAGCTTTCCTCACTTGGAAAGAAGGATGCGATGATGTCCCTGAAGGAAAGTTGGTAGAAACGGAGATGACCATGTTCGTTCAGGTAATATAGACCATGTGTTTTCATGCACATGCAGAATCTAGATTAAACAAAAAAAATGAGCGCCGGGTGGTGGTGGCGCACGCCTTTAATCCCAGCACTCGGGAGGCAGAGGCAGGCGGATCTTTTTGAGTTCGAGGCCAGCTTGGTCTATAAGAGCTAGTTCCAGGACAGGCTCCAAAGCCACAGAGAAACCCTGTCTCGAAAAAAAAAATGACATGAACATAGAAGGGTACCTTGAGTAGGGGAGGAGGAGGTCTCATGTCATGGGAAGAAGAAAGTGGAAGACAAGATGCAGTAGTTTTCCTTCCCACGCAGAATCTAGGGGTGCATGTGCCATAAAAACAGAAAGGAAGACTATTTGGGATGAGGAATGGGCCCAATGGGAGGGTAGAGGGATGAGGAAGGGAGACAGGCATGAGCACATATGTAACACTACAGGTATCTGATGCATATCACAATTTCATATGCGTATGGAAGCGTAACGAAAGCTACCGTCTTGCATAGCAACTAACATTCAGTTAAAAACGATTTCCTCCCCTTAAACGAGGTGGCTTTCTACTGACCCCTGTGCTACTGTGGCTCCTACTGCAGCCCTTTGCTGATTTGCTCCGTGCAGCCCCTGTCAGAGCATCCATGCTCGGAGAGCAGGTGCTGTCTTCTTCTCCTCTTGCACACCCTTGTCCTGGACATTGCTGGTTTACCTCCGCTTGCAGGCTGGGATGCCTGTGTTGGTGGAGTTTCCGCTAACTGGCAAGCAGCTGAGAACATCGGAATTAGTTGTACATGATGCTTGATCCTTCTAGGATCGTTATTAATGGGAAACTATAGGTCTGTGGCTGTTTGCAGAGATCCTAATAGATGACAGAAAACAGAATGCAGTAATAAACTGAATGACTTGCTGATTGTGTGTCCATATTGCTCTACAATAAACACTGGCCACGTGAGAGTGTAGTTGAGTTTTAATGGCCACGGAGGACTCTCCTTGGGGCCAGCATCACAGGGTAGACGTTCTCCTTGACTGCCTCTATCTGGCATGGATTGGCCTGTCTTCTGGATCAGCTTTATCCCGTCTTCCAAGGTTGTAGCTGGCTTTGTGAACGGGTGACTGACGGGGACACACACAGCCCCGTGTTGTCAGCGTGGTTGTTATAAGCTATGGCGTGCCCAAATGGGTAAAGTGGTCAGAATCCCTGGAGTTCTTTATGTCAAATGAGGAAACTCTAGCCCGGTACTGGCAACTGAAGTACGTAGTGAACATTTTATCAAATAATCAAATAAACAACCCCTCTTAAAAATAATCAAATCCCTATATGTTTTGGTTTATAATAAACCTCCAAGGTTATTTTCTCCCCTGTTGCTGGGCTGTGAGAAGGTCTGGCTTCCACAAAGCGGGGGGTTCTTCCTGACTTCCCCACGGTTGAATTCCTAGGAACTCACAGAGTGCCAGGCACACCGTGCTCTCCCAGCAGGGTTTGCTGAATGCACGGAAGACGGAGCCACAGAAACACTGAGGTCTGAGGCAATAAAAGCAGCACTCAGTTTCTCTCTTCTGGGTTGTGTGTTCTCTCTGTGGTGTTGACGTTTGGGTTGTGAGCTGCACTTTGACATCTAAGCTGTCTCTACATCCTGTCTTCTCTAACATTTAAACCTACTTTACTGTGGCCGAGAGGTATAAAGTCCTACACCAGAAACTATGAATACGAACCAGCCGAAAATAGGAACAATCCCAGCCTTTGATTACTTCCTCATTCCTCTTCACCAAGCTACCCGGCTACTTACTTACATGTTTGCTCTTCCTATACCGGGGAAAGGGTCACTACCAAACTCTCTTGTATTAGAAATCAGTCCTGTGTAAAGTCAAACGTAGTACCTTGTGCCTTTAATCGCAGCACTCAGGAGGCAGAGGCAGGCGATCTCTGAGTTTGAGGCCATCCTGGTCTAAAGAGGTAGTTTCAGGACAGCGTGGATACACAGAGAAACCTGGTTTTGAAAAACAAAAGACAAAGCCAAACAAAAATTAGCCCCGTGCTGATGGCATGTATTTTTTCTTATATGGATAATCTAGATATAAATAAATAATGTGTGCAAGCGTGCACACATGGGACACGAAAGCAGAAAGGGAGTCCGTTTGAGGGGAGGAAAGGGACCAGAGAAGGCAGGATGGGAGAGACAAGGGCGAGTGTTGAGGGTACGAAAATCAGCAAGGCACAATGATTCATGTGTTTCATATGTGATTCATAGCGCAACACATTATTTTACAGGCTAATTTGAAAAATTAATTAAAACAATCACTTAAAAATAAACAGATACCATAAAGTCAGACCTCTAATTCTAGCATTCTAGAGGTGAGGGCATCATACATACATTCATACATACACACATGCATTCATATACACATACATAACATATACACACATACATTCATACACACACACATTAATACATACACACATACATTAATACATACACACATACATAAATACATACACACATACATTAATACATACACACATACATTAATACATACACACATACATTAATATACACATATACATTAATACACACATACATTCATTCATACATATATACATATAATAAAGTTAATTTAAGATAGTCTTATTTTGAATTTTATCTTCTAATGAGCCTCATGTTTTGGACCCCAAAGCCCAAGCTGTAAAAGAGAAAAGAAAGTGTGNTTAATTTAAGATAGTCTTATTTTGAATTTTATCTTCTAATGAGCCTCATGTTTTGGACCCCAAAGCCCAAGCTGTAAAAGAGAAAAGAAAGTGTGAAGATCAAATTGATGAAAAAGCCTAATAATATGGGTCATTAATTCCCAAAAGTTGAAGGTTCCCTTGGGTGTTTTAAAGTCTGGAAAGAGCAGACTCCGAACTGCCAGAGAAAAGTAGCTCATATCATAGGCTAAAGGAAGATTTAATCCTAAGGTCTTCCGAGAATAAAAAGTTTGAAAGGATAATGTAAAAATACAACTTTTAAGTGATCTCATCACAGTAGTTAATATAAATAGTGAGACGGGGTCCCATAAAACAGAATCTTCTAGCCTTCAAGTTTTGGGTTACCTTTATACGTTAATACGCTTAAAAGCATAAAACATTTGGCTTAACCAATATCAGACACTTCTTAATGAACATAAACCATTCAGGAAGAAAACGTGAATCCCTGTAGACTGCAGTTTGGAGTGGGAAGGAACATTAAAGCCGTTTTGTCCAAATCCTATCTTCTGGCAAGGAAATTGAGGTCAAGAGAGGCCACGCAGCCGGTGGCTCTGCACCCGGAGCATACAAAGCGTCTGGTGCTGCGTCTGTCACACCGCACAACCATGCGTGCACTGCGCACTAAGAAATGATCTTCCTGGAGCAATGCCACAGTGCCTGATTCGGAAGAGTTCAGTTTAATGCAGTGAATTGGGACCCTCAAGAACACGGCTACCCCGGAGAGCGAGCTGGCATCCCCCGGAACACTGCTGTGTGAGCACGGCACAGCGGAATGTTTTGCTAAGGGGCCAGATTCAAAGTATTTGCCAAACTGAGTCCTGAATTGGAAGTCTCTATCATGTCCCTCCCCTTGGGGTGAGGGAATCCTGTGAAAGAGGATGAAAGAGCATCTTTATGTATCTATTATGGCTTCAGTGGTTTTTTTATTATATTATTTTTATTGAGCTCTGCATTTTTCTCTGCTTCCCTCCCTTTTTCTCCCCTCCCCTCTAACCCTCTCCCAAGATTTCCATGCTCCCAATTTACTCAGGAGATCTTGCCTTTTTCTACTT
>JAQHUG010000020.1:7040261-7052577 GCA_028555095.1 Dicrostonyx torquatus | reverse complement strand
CTCTTAACCACGGAACCCTCTCTCCCGCCCTGCTGTGCACACTTCTTGTAGTCTGTAGTATGCTCGTCCTTCTTCTCCAAACCTACAAATGGCAATGTCCCATCCCAAGGCAATGCACATCTCTCGTTTGATCGACTTTTCTATAGAATTTCCATGATTTTCTTTCCAGCTCATTAGTGGTTGCTCAGTTATCTCATGAGTAGTTCTGCTCTGGCAAATGTCATTTTTTTCTTCATTATATTTTTCTAATGATCTGGTTCCTGGGACACTAATGATGTTTGCATATTTACACTGCCTAGGGTTCCATCTTTCAGTGCAGGGTCCAATCTTGATAAGGATACATGTTTTTTTTTTAAATAAATATTTATTTATTACGTATACAACATTCTGCCTTCATGTATGCCTGCAGGCCAGAAGAGGGTGCCAGATCTCATTACAGATGGTTCTGAGCCACCATGTGGTTGCTGGGAATTGAACTCAGGTTCTCTGGAAGAATAGTCAATGCTCTTAACCACTGAGCCATCTCTCCAGCCCAAGGATATAGGTTTAAACTGGTTTGCAAGCTGGTCTTCTATTACTTGTGTGATTGTGTATTGATTGTCCTCTTTGTTGCTCTCTCCACTCTGCTCCTATAGTCAGGGCTGTGGCGTAGCCATATCAGGCTGGGAAGGAAAGGGACAGGGCTGCTCCCTCCTGCTCCCTTCACTTCTCATCTCAATGGCGGTTCTGTCATTATCATGGCTTTCGAGTAACTGGTGTTGAATTCTCCATCTTCTTTTCTCGTCCTCTTTGACTGGGATGAAACTTGTTTGGACTTGCTCTGTACAAGTCATGTGTCACTTTCCCATAACCTTGATTTGGCCAAAACAGTTAACGTCTTTTTACAAAACGGTCTCGAGAGTCTGAATCTTTATCAGCTTTCTTGTGTCAGCATGTGCTATGAAGACATCGGCCCTCTGAAGACTGACAACCTCCAGCCCTGGAACTTGGGTTTTGTTTAACACACGATAGCACGGGTTTTGCACATGGCTGAAGCACAATTAATAAAAGCTCAGAGACAGATATTGGGGTTCAACCCGAAGACCAGAAAAGTAGAGCAGCCAGCCACTGGCTCTTACCTCAACCTCAGTCCAAAAATGGTGATGCTGCCTCTAGGAAACCTCAGAATGAGATTGTGTCTGAGAGCTGTCTCCTCCTGTTTTATATTCCCCTCTAATTCTGGGATTAAGGGCATGCACAATTACTGCCTGGTTTCTATGGCAAGCTAGTGTGGCTGCTAGGATTAAAGGTGTGTGTCATTGTTACCTGGTCTTTAAGTCTGACCAGTGTGACTGTTTTACTTTTGTGATCTTCAGCCAAGCTTTATTTATTAAAATACAAATGAAATTCCACTACACTGGGCACTAACAGTGTGTTCCTGCTAACAAGAGCTCATGTTGGATTATCGGCTCGCACACTGAGACCCCAGTCCTTATGAGGGCAGGACCTTCAGAAAGTCTGGAGGCAAAAGAAATGATCACAGATGTAGGACCTGGGAGATGTTCCACCCACACCAAAGATGGTGGAAGGGTTAAGAACCAAGGGACAGGAAAAGCAAGAGATGAGATGTTCAAAGAAGTAACTCTACAGGTATCTTAATTTAGCCCAGTGCAACCTGGGTCACACTTCCGGCTGCAGAAGTGAAATGGAGAAAATGGGGACCATGTTGCATTTCTACAACTTGGATATGACATCATCAGCAAGCTAGAAGAATCCTGTACGCCTGCTGGCATCAGAACACGAGAAGATGGACACATCAGCTCACCACAGGGTTGGTCCCTGCAGACCAATGGTGGTTTTCTCATAGTGTGCCACTGAGAGCAGAAGGGCCAGAGGGTGACATGAGCCAGCTCTGGTGAGAGATCTCTTCCTTTGTGACTTGCAGATGGCCAGCTCTCCACCCTCTTCCTGCGTGGACTGCGAAGAGACATGGGGGAGAGCAGGAGAGAGAACGACAGACCTGCAGTGTCTTGTGAGGATGTAAGTCCTGCTGGACGGCAGTGTTGTGTCAGCCTGTGCTGTCATTCGACCTGATGACCTAAAAACACAGTCTTCAAACACAGGCACAGTGGACTTGGGGCTTCAGCATTTGAACTTCGAAAAAATATTCAGTCCACAGACCTTGATCCTATAATTGAAAGATATTTTTTATCTCCTCATTTCAGTGGCATGTGTGTATCTATGCATGGTGCAGCTGTGCATGGGAGCTAGGACATGGGATAATGTTACTGTTTCAACGTCCTCATTGGTAGACCTGCATGTGCAGGTTTTGTAATTCCAGTTACTTAGAAGGTCGGGGTGGTGTGGTGAAAAGTTCAGAGGCAGCCTAGGCTACGGAGTGAGTTCAAGGTCAGCCTGCATATGCCAGGGAGACCTTGTTTCAAAATAAAAAGTAAGAAGAGGCTGGGGATGTGTCTCGGGGGTAGGGTGCCACATACTTAATAGCCCAGCTGAAAGGTGTTTTACATCTTAACTCCTTTGTCTAAAGAGCAGAGGAACTTTACAGAGCTCACCCACGCCGAGTTTGCTGCACTTCTCCGCCAGCTTCCTCTCCACGGGCATCTTGTATAATCCTGGGCGGGGACCATGTAGAAGAATTGCTCAGTACCATCAGCTGAGCCGGAGAGCCGTCGGAACCCACCAGGTTTTCTACCAACGCTTGCTTTCTGTCCCACAATTGGACAATTTACTTCTCCTGCTCTGTTCTAAACGGATTTTCCTTCTCGGCCCCATCCTTGTCATTTTGAAGAGTTTGGGTTAATAGTTGGGTCGGTGTTGTTTGTTATTCCTTTTGTAAGAGATAGGAACGTCCTGTGTCACTTTCAGACTTATAAACGTACACATGGCTCAGGACCGGGCAACCCAAAGACCTGACTCTCTCACGTTCCCAAGTGAGAGGACCTTTGAGGTCTCCGACCAGACCAGGTGACCCCAACCGCCACACACCTCTGCCGCCCTAGGGTTCCACGTTGCTCAACTCCATTGCGGTTCTGTTTGATCCAAATGTCTCCAAGCACAGCTGAAGCAGCTGGAGGCAACTGCGCAGAAGAGGAAGAGAAACGGCTGTGTCGAGCCGACCACACCTGGGTCTGATTTGGGGCTGGTGATTGTGGAGACACTGACTTCAGATCTGGCATTCGGTAATAACGGCTAATAAGAGCGACTATTATTCAGCGATTACTGTGTGTTCTGTGTACCAGGGTTGTGCTTGACTCTTATGTAAACTCTCCAGTCTGTTCTTCACCACTCCATAGGATAAGCAGTTTGCTTACGGATGTGCGGTTCACTGCCGCAAGATGGTTTCGTGGTTAGCGGACTAAATGACATTACGTCGGCTAGACTATCAGAGAAGGGAGATGGTGTCAGGTGGCAACAATGCCTGAATCAAAGACTCTGGGAGGTGAGCTGCGCATGGTGGTTGAAGTCTGCCATCCCAGCACTTGGGAGCAGAGGCAAAATGGCTGTGATGGATACGAGGTCATCCTAGGTGACACAGGGCAAACTTTCTCCAAAGAAACAAACAGCGAACCATCCCCAAGGCTCCCGGAATGCAGGATTACACAGTTACCCACACTAGTTAGCATCTTCCTGGCTGGGATGCTCTTGTATTTCTTTTCTATGAATACACACCCTTCACTGTAATTCTCCAGCCGGTAGTCCAGCCTGTGTCTGGCCAACTGTGACTATTTCAGCATTTTCCCTTTCGAACATCCTCGCCTATGGGTTTAGTCAAGTTCTCCAGACCTAATAAGATATTTGCAGATGTCTGTCCCATTTGACATTTTCTCAAATATTTGAAGATAACTAATGCCTTCCCTGAGTAGTTTTAGTTTTGTTTTCTTCGTCTTTATCTCTTCCTCACAGTGAAACTAATGGTCCTCCCTCTACAGGGCAAATAGCTGTTTTCAGTTAGAGGTGGCCAAATCCTGGGTGCCTATTCAATCCTAATGTGACACGAAGAGCAAAAGAAATCCATTTGACAATTAAGGCCGCTTAAATATCAGGAAAAAACATTGGGCTGGCAGCAAGTCACCAGCTGAGCGCAAGAAAATAATCCATGGGAGGACCTTGTGTGCCTGGAAGTCCAGAAGAATTCAAACTGCTGTTATTTCAGCCATTACCCCTTTAAGATTTCTCTTAAAAGAACACGCAGCTCACACCTCCCAGGAGCATAATCTGGCGTACATCTGAACGCTCGCACGCTGGCTCCCGCCTGGCAGTCAGAACGTTTTCCTGTGGAGGGGATTTGATTGGCAAATGGGACTTTCATCTCTTGATGCCATGACTGATGGCCTGAAGGGGCAAGTGATGGATTTCTCTGGAACACATGGGCCTTCTGTATGACCCATTTTTGGCTCTTCCATCATGCCTTACTTGTAATTGATTCCAAAAATAGAAGTCGTGTTGTCAATGGTCTTCCCCGGGCCCTGGAAACACGGTTGTAGCACGGATCCCAGCTGTATTTTAATCTGGAGAGCCAAAGTTGTTTAACTAAGAAAATGGCTCTTGGAACTTTGTCTAGAACTCTCTGGGTGTTCATACTGTCACTTAAAAAATATAATTCATAGGAAAAAAAATCTCCAGGGCTGGCAAGATGGCTTAGTGGTTAAGAGCACTGACTGCCCTTCCAGAGGACCCAGGTTCAATTCCCAGCACCCACATGGAAGCTCACAACTGTCTGAAAAATCCAATTCCAGGGGATCTGATACCTTCACATCAATGTACATAAAGTTAAAAAAACCATAAGAAATATTTTTTTAAAAAATCTCCAAATAAGGTAATGTAAAACCATTTGTATTTGCTTAATGCTAATTGTGAACTTAAATACCAAACACAGTTGAGATCTGGAGTTGACAACGTCCCACCATCCAGAGGCCTTTCGAAGCCTCACTTCCCTTTGTCAGCTGCTCTATAGAACCCCCGAAACCTAGCAGCTGTAGAGATCTGTGGCTGCTGTGCCCCTCAGAGCTACCACCTACAGGACAGAAACAACAACAAAAGCCGGAGCTGCTCTAAAGGTGGTTTTATCTTTTTCTAGAGGTGTAGAGTGAGTGCTATGTTTTCAGATTTTAGCAGCCACTATATAAAAGCAATGGACTTAGACTCTTTAAAAACTTTTTTTTTAAAAAAGTTACATTTGTATTTATTTTGCACGTGTTCTTGTGTGTGGGATGCAGCTGTCATGGCGCAGGTGGAGGTCAGTGGCCCACTTCAGGGTCAGCTCCCTTCTTCCACTACCTGGGTATCAGAGACCAAATTCAGTTCGTCAGGCTTAGTGGCAAGCACCTTTACCTACTGAGCACGAATGTAGATTTTTAAGTCTCCTTAAAATTTGTTAATGTTTATGTTAGTAGACACATTTCTTGAATTTGTCCCTATAAAATTCGAGGATATCCGAGTTTTATCAGAGTGCAGTTGGGATAGAAGGTCCATCGTGGAACTATGGTTGGAGGGAGAATGGGTGTTCTCAGTGGCCGATGTTGCGTAAGTCCTTGGGCAGATTAATTAAAAACTAGAAGGGGGACGAGAGAGCTGGCCCAGTGCTTAAGAGCATTTGCTCTTGCAGAGGACCTGGGTTTGGTTCCCAGCACAGCACCACATGACATGGTGGCTTACAACCATCCTTAACTCCAGAGTTCAGTTCCAGAACGCTCATGTTACACAGGCATACATAGGAGCAAAACACTCACATACACTAAAAAATTCTAAAATTAAAAGGAAGACAACCTAATATTTTTAGCGAAAGAAATGACTTAAATTGGGGGTAAAAATGACAACTGTGGTTAACTATTCTGCTGAAATACGATAGTTTTTATTTCCATAACGACAATTGTCAAGACCTGCAGCTGTGATTCTCAAGCCTCTGACTTTGTGGTGTATCATATGAATAATTCAATTTGGAGAAAACGCTATCTTCTAGACAAGAACATTCTCTCTTTCCTTCTCCAATGGAGAAACACGCTGCTTCAAATGAGAGACACAGTCATCTTCTTCAGAGAGTAGAGTGTTCCACCCGGACGTCATACATCCAGGTGATATGATGTATGCATGATATTTGTATCACGATATATGATTCATGTATGATTCATGTGGCCTCTGAAGGGCGGCCTCTGTGAGTGGAGGCGTTTGAGGGAAGAACAGAGCACTGAATGTCAGCTGTTTGGGGGAACTGACGCCTGGTCTCCCACACTGGCTACTGTGGGCACAGAGGAGTCTCCCCAGTACGGAAGGTTCTTTTCCTCTTCCCAGAAGGAGCTGTTCACCACAGCTCAGCTCGGCATGCCAGGGAAGGAGACTGGCGATGTTACTCTCCTCAAATTAACCCTTAGAAAAAGAACCTTTAGAAAGTCTGTCAAGGCACCAGCGATGGGCGCTGACACTAGCAAGGACGACTTCGAGGAGGCTGCAGGGAGAACTAGTTTGTCATTGCTGAGATCGTCAGTCATTCTGTGAAGCTCACAGTAGTCAGTCACCGTGGCCACCTGTTCAAGACGGGCAGCTAATCCTCCAGGAGCTAAGGTTGGCAGGCTCTCTCTTTCCCTCTCCTTCCTCCCCCGGCTTCCTTTTCAGCTTCCTCTTCTTCCCCCAGCTCTTTCCCTCTTCTTTTTTTTTCTCACTTCCATCCCCTTACTCTCCTTTCTACCTCTCACTTGTTTAACTCTCTCTCTCCTCTCTCTCTTTACCTCCCTCTTTTCTCTATTGTTCTCTTATTTCCTCCCTCTTTCTCTTTGTATGTATTTCTCTTTTCCCTTCTCTTGCTCTTTCTCTCTTCCCCTTCCTCTCTCTCTTCTTCTCTCTTTTACCCCCTTTCTCTCTCTCCTCTTCTCTTTCCTTCTCTTGCTCTTTCTCTTTCCCCTCTCTGCTATCTTTCTTTATCTCTCTCTTTTACCCCCTTTCTTTCTCTCTCTCCTCTCTCTATTTCCTCCCTCTCTTTCTCTTCGTATTTCTCTTTCCCCTTCTCTTGCTCTTTCTCTCTTCCCCTCTCTCTCTCTCTCTCTCTCTCTCTCTCTCTCTCTCTCTCTCTCTCTCTCTCCTTCTCTTTCTCCCTCCTATTGACAAGTGTTCATAATCACCTTCCCTCCTTAGGACACTTTCCAGTTTGTGAGAAGCCCCAGAGACACTGACAGGGTATGCTTAGAAGTCAGGTAGGTACTGTTACAGGGCAGAAGGATCAAAGAGCCTACGGGGGGCTTACTGGGCATTGCTTTAGCCAGTGTAGCTAATCATTGCAACCTCATAACTATAGGTGCTCTAGCTTTCACGTGAGATTGACTAAATGATTGAACCAAGATCTTAACCAAGTTACTGAGGCATCTTAAGGCCCCCAACCAAGGCTGTTCAAGTTGGGAACCCAAGCTCAGAGCCACTTTCTCTAGTGCTGCTTTCCAATGAAGTTCTGCTACTGCTTCAGGCTGCCTATGAGATGAGGCACACTGCTTGGTGGCCTCCTACGGCTGCCGTGTTTCCCGCTGCATGGAGAAATCCAATTTCAGGCCATAAATCTCCAGAATCTTACAGAAATAGTTAAATGCGTGCAGTACCACTCAAAGTGTAACCGACATCCTTTTAAAAGGCCGTCTGATGTCTAAGCATGCGTCCCTGCAAACTTGTGCACTGAAGCGGGCACACAGTAAATCTGGGCTTCATAATTAGGACTACATGATTCCTAACTCAATAATTAGGAGATAAAGTAACTCTGAAAAATAAAAGTAGTAAAAGAAAACATGGAAAACACTGCTCTAGGGGAACATAATGAGTCCCATTTGAGAGAAAGAAAAACAGACAATAAATCAGTTGAACAAATACAGACCAAAATCTGGACAGAATTATCTCAAATGAGTTAATAGGTTAATTCAAAATAATATTTTAGGCTTCCAGCCACAGACTCACAGAGTTGCTGAGCCTGTCCTCAGCATCGGCTTTCTGAGTCTGTTCTGTGTTTATTTTAGTGGAAGTGAGCAAAGAAATGAGAACTAAGTAAATGACTTTTCCATGATGCATACTGAGTGCTGGTGCCATAAAAACAGCGTCCTCGGCATTTAATTCATCAATTAGGCTGCTAGATTAAAATAAAGATACTCCCTGGACATACACAAATATACACATGTGTGCAGGGGCAGGCATTTATCTCTCACGATGCTCCCAGGGCACCGTGGGTATAGGATGTAGGAGTCACCAGCTTTGGGACTGGGTTATAGTCAAACCATTGCTGACGGACGTACCTCCAGCTTTCTGACTCCCAGACTCAGACTCAGCAAACCTAGAATCTGCTTCTCATTGTATAAATTGGTTTTAGCAATATTTGTTACTGTGCTAGGGCACCAGAATATGAGCATGAAAGACTATGACCTCCTTTGAGATAGTAAAAGAGTATACAATATAGTGTTTCAGATAAGTATACGTAGCTTCACACTCAATCCCCATCTTGCTTCAAGCCATGTTCACAGGTTACCCAGGTTGCTGTGGTGGCAGTGCCCTGTGCACTGGTGCATAGCTGTCGCATGTGTGTGCGTGCATGTGAACATGTGCGCGCAGTGTTTGCATGTGATGTCTGTAGGAATGTGTGTGCTTATGAAGGTCAGAGATTGACATTGTATGTCTTCCTGTATTATCTGCACCTTATTTATTTGATTTGATTTGGGGGACAGGGTCTCTTACTGGAGCTGGAGCTCAGTGAGTCTGATAGAAAGACTGACCAGCCAGCCCTAGGGATTCTCCTGTCTTTGTTCCCTCAGAGCTCTCAGAGCACGCCGCTGTGCCCAGCCTTTGATGTGGGGTTTGGAGATCTGAAACCAAGTCCTTACACACATGCTGCAAGCATCTTTCCTATATACCACCTCCTCAACCCTTGCGTTTGGAGAATTTAACTGTAGGAGCAGCTTGGGAAGACATTTTCAACTTATGCAGCTAAGACAATTGCGTAGACTATATACAGAATTCTTGCAGATTAGTGCCATAAGTCTAAATACCTTCTGTGGGAGGGGAGAGTAAGTGTCAAAGGATTTGAAAGAAGAAGCGATAGATCAAGGACTATCCAACCACACTGGGTTTGGGGAGATACAAACTTCGTATTGGTTGTTTTTATTTTTTGCTCTTTGGGGGCCAGCCACCCAGCTCCCAAACAATCACACAGAGACTTTTCTTTCTTATGAATGCCCAGCCTTAGCTTTGCTTATTTCTAGCCAGCTTTTCTTAAATAAACCCATCTTCCCTTTGCCTCTGGGATTTTACCTTTCTCTATTTCTGTATCTTTTGTTTCCTTTTTAGTCCATGTCTTGCTGTGTGGTTGACTCCCTGTGCCCTCCTCTCCTCACTCCTCCTTCTTCTGCTCTTGCTCTTCAATCTTCTCTTCCCAGATTTTTCCTTCTATGTATTCTCTCTGCCTGCCAACCCTGCCTATCCTTGCTCTTGCCTCGCTATTGACTGTCCAGTTCTTTCTTAGGCCAATCAGGTGTTTTAGGCAGGCAAAGTAACGCAGCTTCACAGAGTTAAACAAAGGCAACATAAAAGAACGCAACACATCTTTGCCTCATTTAACAAATACTCCACAGCCCAAAAGAACGTAACCCATCTTTAAGTCACACTCCACAACACAAACTAAAACAACAATTTCATAATTATCCTGCCAGCCAATGAGAAGATAAGAAGGCAGGAATGTGGTTATACCTATGGGGTGCTGAAAACAATGGCTTCTCCATAAGGAGAAATTAAATAATAACACAAAAAGCATGTGTGTGGTGGGGAGTACCTGTATGCCTTTGATCCCACAGCACTGCTTCTAGTCTGCAAGGGAGTGCAAAAAGAAGGTGGTAAGCATTTCTGAGAGTTCTGTCATCTAGAAGCCTGGGCACATACATTTCACACATGCGCGTGCACCAAGAGGGATCCAAACTGCTGCCAGATGACCCAATACCTCTGGAGTGTGGAGGCGAGGGAGGGGATGACGCCACTTTGGTTTATCATGTTTAAATTCATCTCTGTAAAATGAGATCTGTGGGAGACACTGCGAGGTGGCGATTTTTGGCTAAGTCAGGGACAAGTCTTAGCTGCAGGTCCATGCCTGGAACTTTCCTATAGATGGAAGATACTCTGTGAGTGAGTAGTTGCTGAGGGAGTGAGGGAACCCAGTTTCTGCTGGGTTTGGAACCTGGATCCATAAGCAGAACCCTTGGGACCAGGTCCAAGCCAGCCATTCACAGAGAGGAGGTAGCACTTCCGTTGAAAATGGCCAGGGACCTGAGTGTGGCTGTGGAAAGCTGTGTCCTGGGTTGGAAAAGTAAGTAGGTCCTTTCCGGAGGCTGACAGGCCTGACCTTGGAAAAGGGCAAAGTCTAAGGACACTCGTCACTCTCTTGGCTCGGTTCTGCTTCTCTGCCATCTCTTCGTAGGTCAGAAGACTAACGTCATAGGCTGAAGCACTGTGGGTAATTACAGCCATTACCCAGGTAGAAAGCCGAAGGCTGCACTTGGTTCTGCTGTACCGCGTGGGGTGGTCTTCAGCTGCAAGCCCAGGCACGACAGGGTGCCCGTTGCCAGGAGGAGCCCTGTCTGCAGGGAGGAGCACCAGTGAACAGGCACTCCTAGCTCTAGAAAGAGAATGAGTTTCCAAAATGCCGATACTTTGTTCTGACTTCACAAGGCTAGAAATCGATGCCTTGTGGTAAAAGTAGTTGTAGAGACAAGGATAGAAAATTGACACGCGTGCACTAACAAAAGCCATGGAATTCATGAGACTTTGCCTAAATCTAACGCTGTTTCAGATGATCATGTACCCAAAGTAAAGGAACCCAGACTTGAGGAATTATTAAAGACACATCCGTCTTAACCCCCACCCCCAAAGACTTGCATTTTTCCTTTCTAGGTTTTTTTTAATGAATCCTTTCTTTTTCTGTATGTCCAGTCAGTGAGATCTCGGCAGAACCGGATAAGCTGTCCCTTGACGCCACGTTTTAAGCTGAGGGGTGATGTTCTCTCCAGCTGCATCTCAGAAGGTAAACAAGTGCAGAAAGGTCTTTGAAGCCCCTGCTTGGGTCTGTGGCTCGTTAAGCCTTCCATGCAGAAATCAAACACGGTTTCCTGTTGCATGTTTATCGAGTCTCCTCCCCCACCAGGCACACAGCGCAGGGCTGCAATCTTCCCGTTTGTTAATTGTTCCCCGCTGAACCCGCTCCCGCCTTTTAAACACCACCCCTTCCTTGTAGTCCACCTCGGTTAGCAGTAAATACGGAGGATTACAAACATTCCTAGGAGATACAAAACATTCCAGGAAATTTAATTTCTCCAGTCATGGGTTTTAGCTGTAATGACACCGAGCATTTGTGTTACATCTCCATGATGAGAAATGCAAGCTCCTTGCTCGTTATCTGGAGACAAGCATCATTATCGTCATATTGCTTCCTGTGTAACTGAGTCACAGGAGATGAACCAGAAGGAAATCATACCTGGACTGTGTCTTGCAAGGGAATCGAGCAGAAAGGAAAGATGGTTGTACGTACACTTGCGCTCTGTCACGGTGACAGCCGCTATACCGCTTAGGAAAGATCCATTGTTGGGGTCTGGGCTGGGGGACTGGGGGAGGGGAGAGAGAGGGTAAGTCTAGGACCACTGCTGTAAGGAGAGAACCTTGAAAGTCTTTCCTTTGTCCTACCCCAGTGTCCCTGTGCCCTTAGCCTGGCCTATCCCTGCATTCCCAGGCCCCATTCCCTGGGCTGAGGAAGTGGGCTGCAGAGGAAGGTCAGGCCTACTTACCTGGGCTTCTCTTTTATGTTCATATGAACCACTGTGGTGCTCGCAGGATGAATCCTTCACAGCCCGTGGAATAAGTCCAACCTGGCCGGAACTGTGGTAGTTTAAACCTCCACTCCCAGAGCGTTTCTGTGAGGAAAATGGCTAGTGTTTGTTTTTTATTTTTATTTTTTAATGGAAAGTGTCAAGGGCTGGGGAGTTAGCCTATCTGGTAAAGTCCTTGCCAAGGACCTGAGTTTGGCACCCAGAACCCATGCAAAAATAAGTAAATAATAAATAAATAAAAGGATGTTAACATATTTTGTAATCCTAGTACCAAAGAGACAGAAAAATGCGGAGCCCCGTGCCTTGCTAGCTGGCCAGCCTCATTTACTTGGTGAACTCCAGGCCAGAGATGGAACCTATCTCAAAAAAAAAAAAAAAAAAAGAAAAAAAGGCAAGTGAACAAAAGTGATGACACCTGAGGTGTGCTACCTCAAGGTATGCTCTGACCATCACATACTTGTATCCACATCCACACATGTGCCTGAACA
>JAQHUG010000020.1:7018333-7036474 GCA_028555095.1 Dicrostonyx torquatus | reverse complement strand
TGTGCGTATATGTGTTGGTACACCCATGTGCGTATATGTGTTGGTACACCCATGTGCGTATATGTGTTGGTACACCCATGTGTGTATATGTGTTGGTACACCCATGTGTGTATATGTGTTGGTACACCCATGTGCGTATATGTGTTGGTACACCCATGTGTGTGCTTATCCTTATTTGTGCATGGATGTAGAGACCAGAGGTCATCTTGAGCTATCATTCTTTTGGAATTCTCCACTTTTATCTTTTGAGTTAGGGGTCTCTCTCACTGGCACTTGGGACTTTTACTGATTCAGCTAGATTGGTGGGTCAGCGAGTCAAGGGACCCTCCCAGCTCTGCTCCCCATGCCTAGCTCTGGGGGCCCACTTATGTGTGGTAATAACACTTTACTGGCTGAACTGTTTCCCCAGCTCCATTTCAGCAGTCTTTCAGGAGGTCCCTTCCCGCTCAGGGCCACTGCTGTCAAACCTGTCCCCATGGGACACTCAATGGAGCTCTTAGTTTGAAGTCAGAACCTTCTCTTCCCAGCACCCCTGATCTGGGCAACATCCCTGTGGAATTTATTTTTATTAGTACTTGAAACTAATAATCTCTTCTCAACCAACTTTTTAAAGTGTATTGATTTTGCTCCCATGTTTTTTTGTTTTTTGTTTTTTGTTTTTTTATCATTAACGGGAAATTTCTAGCTTATGTGTTGCAATTGAGTAAATCCCCGTGTTTCTGAAAGATAAGTTTACCTCTTTGAAACAGACATGGAAAGAGAGAAGAGAATGTTTCTGAGAAAAGAACAAAAAAAATTGCAGCAAATAAATTAGAGAGGAAAACGTTTTGCAATGCATGTTAGATCTAGGTATTGATTTGTTCTGGAAGTGTCTGCAGTTCCTCCAGAGGACACCGAGGGAGGGTTTTAGAAGCCATCCGAACCGCAGAGCTGGCGTTGGCGCCTTCCTGTAAACAGCAGGCTGTGGATCAATTCAGTTAAGAAGGAGGTGATGTCAGGGAGAAGAGTCAGGCGGTGATTTGTGGCTGTCAGGTCAACCTGCTGCCTAGTGAGGCAGGGGTGTTCCCTCTGAGTGGCTGGCTTTGATACTCCGGAGGAGACTTTAGAACGGTGTGGATTCACGGTACTGGACATGTGGGTCTGTTCCTTTACCTACAACGTTTTACACAGGTTTTAAAAACCCACTGTCATTTCAATATTTAGAAGACATCCTATTATGTTATTCCAACAGCATTCATGCGCACACTTGGGCAAACTGCCCTTTCTCCCCCAAGAGGTGTCCAGAGGTGTTGTCTAGAGGTGTCCAGAGGTGTCTAGAGGTGTCCAGAGGTGTCTCAGTTCTTTATTTCTGAGTCGGAGGAAAATGAGACATCTTTTTGTGTTTGTCTCTGCCTTGAAAGCTTTCTCTTGCTGCCTTTTCCCGGGGTGACAGCAGATGGGAAAGCTGAGCTCTGAGGAGGGAGCCGAGTGGCCCAACAAAGATGCTCAGAGTTAGTGGTCGTTCCGATGAAGTTTCTAGGGTCTGTTTAAAAAAAAAAAAACCCTCATTGATGCAGCATGAAGCCAACCGAGAGGCAATGTCAGCCTACCTCTCTCCATAGTCAAAAATTGTGTCTCTGCAGCCTGAGCCTCCGCTCCAGCTTAATTCCGCATCTCTTTGTCGTTCTCTTTTAATAGCTCCGTGTGGAGACCGTGATGCGACATGACAAATGGGCCCTGCTCAGGTTCCAGTATTTTCTCCCTGGTCCCCATTCATTCTCTTCTGTCAGGTTACCGATCCCATCCCCAATTTTCCCCTGCCAAGTTATAGTACTTAAACAAATACATTTTTCATTTATACCTAACTGGCATTGGGACTGAAAATAGCCGAGCCAACACTAAGAACGTTTTCGTATGTAGCTTTTTTCTCCAAAGAGAAGAAGTATTGATTCAACTGGGTTAGGAGGGTGCAGAATTCGGTTACCTCTTATTCATCATCTTCAGATGCCTTTCAGTGCTGTCTTTACTCTGTGGCCGGCCATCTTCCCTTAACTTCACCTCATGGGCAATGCTATTTCTTACATTTCTTAGTGTGTGGCCGTTGTTTCCCAGGCCTTTTATGAAGGGTAGTTTTATCTTGATCTGTTTTTCAGACACTCAAGGAATTTTCTTTGTAGAAATATTTCAAAATACTTGAACTGAAATGAGCTTATTGTAGGGTCCGATTTATCTCCATCCCGGCTGCTTAGGTGTGGTTACTTTCTTCATTCACGAGCTACTTCTCAATGCAGATTCTGCAGTTTCGGTCCTTGGCATGACGTTGCAGACTACAAAGAAAACTTTTTTTGAGGGAAAAATTTTGAAAACTAAGTAAAACTAAATTTGCTGCCAAGGTCATAAGGTTCCCTGACATCTAAAGTCATTGGGGAATTGTTGCAGTCATTAGATTAGGAAGGACTCTAACAAACAAAACCGAATAACCTGCAATGCTGGACCCCTGCATGCCCCCCATGGGCCTCCATGCCATCTATGTCCCTTCTGTTAAAACCACCAGCACTGCTAGGTTCCTGGAAGCCTTCAGGCGATGCTGTGACCACACACGATGTCTCCTTCACTGGCATACCCCAAGGTTCCACCCTTTTCTTCCGGCCCATGGTAACAGTTTGCTAATTTGGAGGAAGGAAGGTCATTGCAGCCTGGGTATGGAGGCTAGGAGCATAAGACACTCATCATCATTTATGGGACTCAAAAGATATCTGTTGGGCTATTAAGATAGTGTTTTAGGAGTTCTCTCTGTGTCTCATTCTCTTATGATTATTGTTAGCTCCTGTGGGGAATGGGCTGTGAAGATGCAGCCTTGGCATGGTTGGAACAGTGGGTGGGAAGAGCCCTGCTCTCCACAGCACAAAACCAGTTTCTTCTTTCAATTCATGGATCACAATGAGACAGACTCTGAACTCTTCCATCATGCTGGACCTAGCAGGGTAGAGAGGGCGGGGACAGTGCAGGGCAGCCACGTGGCACCGGGAAGACGAGGTTGGTCATGGGGCCCGGCTCATGAGAACCTCACAAGATGAATGCCCAGCTTGACTAGGGGTAACAAGGTTACAGCAGTGATGTTTGTGAAAATGGTCTCAGGAGAGAACACAGGAGGAAGAAGACAGCTGGGAAGTCCATCTCTCCTAGAAAACTGGCTGTGCGAAGGCATTCGTAAAGAAGAAGAACTTGGGGTCCGGTCACTTTCTCAATGTGAATTACCTAATGTTTTATTTATTTTTTTTAATTTCAGAAAATTATAAAACTTTGTTGAAATACATTTAAAAGCCCACCACAGTAGGGAACTAGACAGTGATCTAAGGCCAAAGGCCTCAACATTATAGAAAATGGTATGATACGGCTTACCAAATGAATTTCTAAATTCAATACATATCTAGTCAAAATTTCAATGTCTTATTTTATTTAGAAATTGTTACTGTAACTCCAGAAACCGTTATACGGAAGGATGATGACTAGAATTGCCAAGACACAAGGAAGAACAAGGGCACATCACTGCCACCACCACCATGGCTGCCGCTGCCGCCGCCACCACCACCAGGGCAACAAAAGTAAACCAGTGGTGAGATCAGCCAGTGTTATGAGAAAACACAGAGACACCTTGATTTTATTAAGACCTTTTTCTGAAGTTGTAGTCATTAGGATTACATGATGCTGCTGTAAGGTTAGGTCAACTGGAAATAAGAGGCCCACTTATGTCTTCTAGAAAGGAACAGGAACGAACCCGGTGTCACAGATTGGGAGGAACAGACATGATGTGCTGCTGATGGCGGTCAGACTCTGGCGTGTCAACGGTGTCTGTGGGGAAGCACACAGGACAAAGACTAGGACATAGCATGGCTCTGCTGGTGTTCGGGAGTGACCTACAAGGACGTGCAGGGTGTTTTCCCAGAGTTCAGGGGAAGGTGGCGGTCTCAGCTGTAGATGGAATGAGGTGCAAAGGGACAGAAGGACCACTTATTTTTTGGAAGCAGTCCTGCCTTCTCAAGAGGTGAGCAAGGAGGAGAGGAAGGCTGCATCAGGGATGAGCAGTCTGGCTTCTCCCTCGGCAGAGCTGGCAGGAGGGAAGCTGAGCCATTCTGAAGCCACTCAGAATGGAGAAGGAACTGGTGACAGGGACAGCCATGGCGTTCTCACAGTGCAGTTCACTGTGGCCATTGGAAGTTTCCATGTGGTTTCCTCAGGCCAACATGGCATCCTTGGGAAGACTGGTCTTTATTAATTTCAATGTGTCTGAGTGCCTGCAGATCTGTGTTCATGAGCTGGCTGTATTTGTTTGAATTGCCACAGATACAGGGATGTATTTATGCACCTTCTTATCTCTACTTCCCCAAGGCCAAACAGAGAGGGCAGCAGTCCTGCTTCCAAAAGGCCGCTGGCTTCCTGTTTACCACCCCAGTGCAGGTCTGCTACTTTCCCACTCAGCCCGGAGAGGTACAATGACTCCGAGGAAAATACTAGGAACTGGGAATTTAAAAACAAGAAGCCGATGACAAGAGAATTCCCTATGTGGTGGAGTCTGAGACAGTAGGCGTGCCCAGCAGCTACTCAGAGCTGCAGAGATGACGAGGCCTGTCTCCGGGACTCGGTGAGCCTGGTCTCGAAGGGGACAACATCATGTCCAGATACCTCCTTGCCTCAGATGACAAGGAACTAACTGCCTCTATTGAAATGATGGCTGATGTGTAGCTAGACCAGGTCCATCCAACTGGGCTTCTGATCACTCGTTAATTTGTAACAGAGTTGATGGCTGTCACTAAATAAAAACCGATTTACCTGCACTTAGAAAGGAATTGGTTTAATATATTGGGTGACCACAAGGCATTTGTCTCTCCTACTTCCCCCAAGATGGTTTTCTTTTCAAGCCTTCTCCTGTCTGTAGACCACACCTGTGGGAGCAACCTCGTGAAAGCACAACTTGATAGTAGCTTGTCCCTTCATTTCACCTGCCCTTCCCCTTCCTCCACCCCTTCTCCATCCCAGAGAACCAAAGGAGGGAATTTATTATACGAATTTCTAGCTGTTCTGGCACCGGCAACAGTATTTTCTCAAGCACTACGTGTATCCGAGATTTGTCTCGACATGGTCCATTTATTTTAATTTAGAACTGTCAGTGGCGGGGCAGGGGGGGGGGGAGAGAAGTAATTAGATTTTTGACTAGCACGGAGAAGCATTTGAAGTCTTTAGGGCGCGGTGGAATCCTTGCCGGCGTTGCTCTTCTTCTGCTTGTCAGATCAAAGTCTCAATCCCGAAAAACTCACCCATGCCTCCGTTAATTATCCCACACGACGATGTTTGCAGATCATGGTCCTGGGCAATGCATCTCATTCTTAGCTTCAGTCAGGAGGTGGTCTTTCTAGCTGCTCTGCTCCCTGAGTCAGTTAGTCTTCACCTTGGAAAAAGGTTGCCTTCCAAAGCTGAATTCCAGTGTTTTCCTGCTTAGAAGGGAGCTATGCAGGGTTTTCAATCGCACGTTGCAATGTAAGGACACTACCGAAGAAGTCTGTTTTCCCATATGAAGCTTAGGTTTCACAAAATTGATCTCACAGATTGATCTCCCGTTCAGTCCTCTATTGTCTCACTGCTTCCTGATGGCTTGTCCGTGCCCTGAGTAATTTACCTAAGAAGTGTAAACCATTGATTTGGGGGCTTTCCCCCTTATTTATTTTTTTTCCATCTCCAATTTCTTGTCAGATCAATGAGGCTAATTTTATGTGAAATCAGTAAAAGTTTTGGTCCAAAATTAAAATTAGCATTAGTGGGACACGGGCAAGAACATCAAAACAAGTCTGAAACAGTTTTCATGTTGTTCCTTTGAATGTGAGTTAAAAAGCAGCCCTCCAACACTGTCAGACCCGATCGTTCATGAAAACTGCAAAATCAATAAATACAAGTAAAACCGAGACCCTCCTGTCTGTTACTGAGCCTCTGCCTGCCACCTTCCTCACCGTTTACGTGGGATAGAAGGGACAGGTTATTGCGGGCAGCTGCCCAGTCCCTCAATCCTGAAGTGGTTCTTTTCTTTCTTCCTTTTTTTTAGTGAGGAGAGGGCTGACATCTCAGAGCCTGGGGGTCCTGGCTTCAGGGGCATGGTGGGGCATGCTGGAGGAGGCACCTGCCTCAACGACTACAACCAGGCAAACCAGGAAGGAAAGGAAGCCAGCAGGCTCACAGGAATGCTCCTGGGGCCTTTGGCCAATGCTAGCTGAGCACGAGCTGCCCTCACGCTCGGGTCCTGGAGCTGCATATTAAAAACGGAAAGAAACACAAGGCGAACAGGGCTCTCCCAGCAAGAACGCCTCACTCAGAGTCCTGCAAACCTCAGCATAAACTTGACACACGCGTGCCACAAGCTTCATACATATTAATGGTTCTGCTCTCACCGAAAACCAGTGCTCGTGGCAGAATCGTTATTCATGTGGCCCAAAGAGAATTATAGCGCCAAAAATTTTAATAAAATACTTTTGTTATAAAAGTAATACGAACCATATTACAGTGGGCACGAGAAGAAAGTGGAAACAGTATCTTGAGTTTCATCTCCCTGTGCGTCTTTGTCTATGTTACTGCCTCTTTCCTTAAGCTCAAAGACATTCAAAGCATTTTTATTTATTATTCATTTTTATCGTAAACACATTATATTATTCCTGGTTTGCCCAATTCTTCTTAAGTGAATACATTGTAATTTACTTCCTTTGGTTCCTTTTCTTCCCCTGAGTTGTTTCTTTCTTTTTTTTTTTTTTTTTTAGGTATAATTATAAACAATGCTGAAAACAACAATTTGGGGCCTACAAATATTTTTAGTTAGTTTCTTAAGCAAGATTCCTACATGTGAAAATTAACAGATCAAAATTCTGCCTGTGTCTTCTGCGAAATCATTTTTGCCCCCCTTTTAAAAGGATGCGTCTGTTCGTAATGTCAAGAGCAGTCTGCAAAATACAACTCTGCCACCCTTTGGCTGGTGTTCTGTTATTATGAGTTCAGAAGCCGATTTACTCATTTCTTAGTGGAAATGCCTCTTTAATCTTCGTGCGGTCGGCTGTTTGCAGGCCTGCGCGCTTCAAGTGTAGACTTGCTGGTTGCAGCTCCGCCTTCCCGAGGTATCCATTCCTGATCCTGACTTTTCCAGATGGGTTTCGTTACTGAAAGGGCTCGCTTTTAACCCCCCTTTCTCGCACCCTCTCTTGCTCTTCCTCCTTGCGCCGTTTTCTCCGCTCAGCCTCTGTCTACCTCTCCACGCTCTTTCTCTCCCCCTTACCGTGTTCTCTGTGTCTTTTGCGGCTTCCCTTCCTCGGTCATCCCTCAAAGATGTGCACTTTCTGCTGTGCACTCCCATCCCGGGCTTCGCTCTCCTGTTAGAGGGCTCTGTCTTTTCTCACCGTTTACATTGAACTCAACGATGGTTACCTGAATTCAACCAGCTTTCTTACATTCCAATGATCTGCAGTATATCTGAAGGCTAAAACGGCAGATTCAATTCCAAATCCCTTCCCATCTTCCTTGCTGCTTTCCCCATCTGTCTCATGACATCTACATCCCTCGGGATACTCCACAGAGAATGTCCAGGGTCCTCCTTTGGTCTTCTCTTGCCACTCTGCTTGATCACAAAGCATGCATCTGAATCGATCCCTTTCCCCGCATCTTCACTGCCTGAAGTGAGCCCATCACCATTTGTGTGAGCTTTTGCACTTAAAAATTTTTTAAAAGATTTATGTGTATGAATGTCTGTATGGCTGCATCCCTTGTGGGCCTGGCGTCAGCACAGGCCAGAAGAGGGCTTTGGATCCCCTGGAACTGGAGTTATGGATGGTTGAGAGCCACCATGTGAGTGCTGAGAATTGAACCCGGGTCTCTGCAGGGGCTTTAACTGATGAGCCATCTCTCCAGATCCGGTTTTTGCAGTTTTTTGGTTTCTGTTCCGCACATCCATTTGTTAGGCAGACAAAAACTCTGAGAACAAAATTAGATAGTATGCTGGGTGGTTCTTTTGTTAGCTCAACATAGTTGGAGTCACCTGGGGAGGGGAACCTCGGTTTTTAGAAAACGCCTCCATTGGATGGGCCCGTAGCAAAGACTGTGGGGCTTTTCTTGATCACTGATTAGGGAGGCTCCAGGTCACTGTGGGTGGTGCCACTCTGGGCAGGTGGTTTTGAGAAAGCCACAAAGAGTTAGCCAGTAAGCAGTGCTTCTCTGTGGTATGGACTTCAGTCCCGACCTCCAGGTTCCTTCTCTGAGTTGACTTCGTCCTGTCTTGAATCACAGCACGGAAGTGTGAGGTGAAATACACTCTTCCTCTCCAATGGCCAGAGTCTTTATCACGGCAGCGGACGGTACATGGACACACCTTGCAAGTATGGGTAGTTACTGAATGGACACGCTCCAGCAGTATTAGCTGTATCGTTTGGATGGTGGAGAGCCACTAAAAGATCTGGCCTTTCGGATGCTGTTGGGGGCCTGGCAGAATCTTGCAGGACAGATTCCAGAAACACACAGTTGGAAATCATGTGAACCACCTTGGTTTCCATTGCAGTCTTGAGTCTGGAGATGATGAGTGTCCTGACTAAGGAGAGGAGACACCGCATCCGCTCTGCGGGAGCCCGCGGCCTGCTCACTGGGTCCGTTCAGCTTGGCAGCTGGCAGGGTGTCTTTGCAAAGGTGGATGGTGAACTGATGGAGGCGGCACAGGTATTGTCTGAGGTCCCCGACCTAATGAGATGCCGGGGCCAGGAAAGAATCACATAATTCCGATGTTTAACTAGGAAGGGACGAAAAGGGGAGTGGTAAGAAGGCAGTGTGGGGTTGAGGGAGGGCTTCTGTTTCAGGTGTAGCAGCAGGAATATGTGCTGTGTGTGGAAACAGACGCCTAGCAGGGAGGCAGGAGGCGGGATGTAGAAGGCAAGAGGCCAGTGGGAGAGCAAACCTGCTCATTTGCTTGTGTGTGTGGTGTAGGGGCTCGTCTTGCCTCAAACAGAAGATTGACAGGCGCGCGTTTTCTTGAGACTGAAGCAGTAGCTGTGGGAATCGCCGGGTTCTCTCGCTGCTGTTAGTGTTGTGCCTGTCTTAGTTCGGTGTAGGCCCCTGTAGTCGGGTGTTTTATTAGACTTCTTGCATTTTCTTCGATGCAAACCTCCCTTGTGAATGTGGAGAAGTCAGTACATTAGGCGAATACACCAAGTGGAGCTTAAACTCTCTAAGGAGTCTTCGCCCAGACTTGATCCAACTGTCGAGCTTACGCTGACTCATGCGGTCGGAGCTGTTACTTGAGAAACCGCTTACGGGCCACGTGCACAGCATCTTTGGCTGATGAGCCAGGTTCCCCAGATGCTGCCGACCAGATATTTCCACTGCCATGAGCTTCGGCATTCCACAGCTGGGCACTATTATAAGTTCACCGTATCAAAACGTGTCTCCAGCCGGTGCCCATGCTTTGCAACGGAAACGGGACGTGCTAATTCAGTTTTGCTAATTTACGAAAGCAGGAGCATCAGCGCCTTGAAAGGCTGAAGGGTAGCTTTGCCGTTCTTACACCTGCTGTCACGATGTAGGTCCTGACCTCAAATCTGCTCTTCAGGACCTTTCAAAATTGCCCTTTGGTTCCTTTCAGAATCTTGGGTACAGATAAAGGACCAGGCAACAAGGGTGGAAACCACAACCCTGCTGTAAGAGGGAAAGCCTCTGTGTCTCCATCGTCAGTTGTTCCAATAAGTCCAGGGTCCAATAAAGCAGTCAGCCGGTCTCTTCGCCCTCGCCCCTTAGTTCTCCACGTAACACTCCTAACGCGGGAAGAAACAATACAGAGGCTCTCGCTCACCGCATTTGCTCTGGCTTTCTGTGGAAGAGGGAGGCTTTTGTCCACCGCCCACCCCGCGGAAGTCACTATCTAGATCCAATCTACTGAATTGTGTTGAGTGAACTCTGGTTAATCCTGATTGGCTGTCCTGACAGGCTGAAGAGGCTCAGGCTAGGAGAGGCGGTTTCGGCAGGATAGATTTCTTTAAAGCTGAATTTTAGCAAAAAGCACAAGAGGATATTTGTTGACATAGAGCTGTTTCATAAAGCGGATGAAATGTATACTGTATTTCATTCATTCCATTTTCTTCTTTCTTGAGCTCAGGAACATTTTCTATTTCTCTCTGCTTGCCCGCAGTCAGTCTGTCTGGGAGATACAAACTTCAGGTTGGAGTGGTGGGGGTGGGGATATAGAGACTTGGAAACCTTAAAGTTTTGCTGATCGATAACACGTGAAAGTTTTCAATAGGGGCACCGTGCCTACGAAGGCTTGGATTATCATGAAACCTCAGAATTGGCAAGTGGAGGTTTCCCCAGAAAAGTGAAATCCATCTGTAAGCAGTTGTGGAAAGCAGTGCCTACTCATAGAAGATCATCCGTTCACATGGAAGACTTGCATCGGTTTGTTAAAAAAATCCATTTGGAAGAGTGATTTGGGAACATGGATTTATGTCCCCAGCACATACCTGAATGTGGTTACCTAGCACTGAGAGAAGACTGGTAAACACACATATACAACTACATTCTCCTGCAAGCCAAAGACACAACAGGCAGACGAAAGGGCCTCAGCGTGGTGGATCTCACCTCCGCTTGTGGGTTATGAGGTCGTTCTGGAGATCACTTAATACCTGGCAGAAGGAATGACTTTTGTCTCCTCTGATTAATGGCTGCCCCACAGGCTGGAGCCCTAGCCCAAGTTCTCTGTGACTTTAAGAGATTCTAAGAAAATTTATACTAGGGGTGAGCATTGGCTTGATTAAAATATAATTATTTATTTAGCTGAAATAAGTTAGCACAAGCTATTTTGTCATTCTAAACAACTTAAATATTTTGTAATAATATAAAGAAAGATGAAAGATTGAAGCCCAATTCTGTAGCATGTGTTTCCCTCTAGACCTCTGGAAATACCTGCATGGGTTACTTAGCCTTCAGTACTCTCAGGGCACCAACCAACAGGTCGGAATAACCGTATCCACCCATGAGCCAGTTCTTTTCTGTGGCTAGTTTGTTAATGCTTTCTTCCTTCCTTCCTTCCTTCCTTCCTTTCTTTCTTTCTTTCTTTCTTTCTTTCTTTCTTTCTTTCTTTCTTTCTTCTTCCTTCCTTTAAAAAAATATTTTAATTATTTTCAGTTGTGTGTGTGTGGTGGGGTTATAGCATGAATCTAATTGGTCTTAATAAGAAAAACCCAGAGCCAGATATTAAAGTGGTGAAAACTGAAAGATCAGAGAAGCAGAGCAACCAGGCACTAGTTCTTACCTCTACAAAATCCTCAGACTGAATGGGATTCCCTGTCTCTACTGAATACTCCAACCAGGCTCCTATCTCCTCCCGCCTTATATTCCTTTCTCTGCCTAGCCGTATCACACCCACCTCCACCTTCCTAGTGCTGGGATCAAAGGTGTGAGCCACCACCGCCTGGCCTCTGTGACTAACTAGTGTGGCTATTCTCTGTGCTCTGATCTTCAGGCAAGCTTTATTTGCTACAGCACAAACAGATATCGCCACAGTCAGGGGACAGCATTTGTCATCCACACAGTGTTGAATGTCCTGGAGCTGGAGTTACCAACAGGTGTGAGCCCCTTGTTGTGGGCGCTGGAGCTGAAATGGAATCTTCGGCTGCAAGTACAGCAAGTATTTTAAACGGAGTCATCTCTCTAGTCTTTATCCTTTCTTAATCAAAACATGCACAGACATATACACACATCCAATTTCTTAAGTTAAACCAGTCTCTCTCTCTCTCTCTCTGTGTGTGTGTGTGTGTTTGTGTGTGTGTGTGTGTGTGTGTGTGTGTGTGTGTGTAATTTCCTTTGGCCTATCTCAGTTGCTCTCAAACTTGACAGCCCAGGACACCCACCTTGTGTGCTTTGAATGAGCAAGTTATTCAACCCTGTGAGAGTCAGGGCTGATGGACCTGGGCTGGTTCCCCGATGGTTCTGATGTACAGTCAGAGTTGAAGACCATGAAACAAGACTCTCCAGACATGAAACCTGCCGCCTTGCCATTTTCTATTTCCTTCTCAAACTATTTCCCGATTGTGCTGTAATAGTTTCGTGGCAACTTGAAAGAGCTGGTGTCATCTGAGAGAAGGGGAAGTCAACTGAGAAAATGTCTTCATAAGGTTAGGCTGTCCACAACCCCGTAGGGGATTTTCTTAGTCAGTGATTAATAGGAGAGGGCCCAGCCCATTGTGGTGGTGCAACCCCTGCCTGGACTGGTGGTCCTGGGTTCTATAAGAAGGCAGGCTGAACAAGCCTTTTGGAGCAAGCCAGTAAGCAGCACCTCTCCATGGTCTCTGCATCAGCTCCTGCCTCCAGGTTCCTGCCCTGCTTTAGATCCTGATTTGACTTCCTTTCTAGATGAACAGTGATGGAGATGTGCGAATGGCATAAGCTTTTGGAACGTGGTGGTTTCATCACAGCGCTAGGATCCCTACCTAAGACACCCACGCTCACACTTTCAACACAAGTCAGAATGAGGGCTCTGGGGGCGGGGCTTGTGTTATGGATCCTGAAGTCACAGTGCTTGGTTTTAAAGCCTGCCCCATCCTCTATAAACTGTGGTGTCTCGAGTGAGTCTTGTCCTTTTACGATGACTTGATTTTCTCTGCCGTCAGTTGTTACTTCTTATGGCTCTGACCTGGTGTCTTCATCACAAGCATTGGTTTGATTGGCAATTATAAAGCACAAGAATTGCTATCCAATACATTTTAACAATGAGAGAACAGATCTTTAAAGTCATTCTTTTCGTTGATTTAATTCTTTCCTTAAGATCAGATAAAATCGGTGCATAGTCTTTTCTGCTCCTCACTGCCGTTTAGATCTGTGTTTTAATAGTTCAGGGATGGAGCTGCTACAGCAGAAGGAATAAACTCCATCAGTGCTCTCAACGTGACGACGGAGAACCATTTCCCTAGCTCTGTCATCCACCGAAATCGCTTGTTTGTAATTTCAAGGCCCCAGTAAAACTTGCTTTCTGACGCTGTTCCCGCACAAAGTGACCCTGAGGTGAACCTTGCCATGTTTTTGAAGTCAGGGTGACCTGGGCTTTATCAGCCCAGGCTCATCTGGTCACTTCTCTGGATCCCAAAGCTAGACCCAGACAAGAAAACTGTAAATTGCTTTCCAAGTATGTGTTGCCTGCAGGCTCAGCCTACCTCTGCCAAGTTCCAAGGGATTTGGTATTGCAGACACGGAAATGTGTGCAAAATGCCCCATGGCCCTTGCTGTAAACTCATCTGCGAAGGGGACCTCACGGTGTAGAGACTAGGCGGACTGCGTTCTCTCACTGATGGTCACCTGTTGATCACACAGTCCCATTTTCTTCCCATTCTCCCATGTGCTGTGTGTCACTCTCGTTGGCTGAGTTCAAGGAGTACCGCTGGTGGTGACTTAAGCGAAAGGAGCCGGATCGTAGCAAAAACAACAGTAAAATTTTTATGAACTCACTTCAGAGAGGAGTCTAGACATCCCCTTTGCCTTTATCCGCTGTTGATCAGCTCTTTTGAGCCGGTCCACCATACAGAACCTGCTTTCAGGGACGATAGCATCAGCTAACACAGGGCACGCTGGCAGCTATGAGGATTCTGGGACATTAAGAGTTCAGCTGGTGTGTCTATTACCTCTATTACCTCCACTTCTGTGACCCCTGTGTCCCAAAGTGCTTTAATAGTGACTAAATAGTTCTCTTCAAAGGAGACTTGGTCCAGTTTATCAGGACTCCGGCTATCCGGCTCTTGATACATCATTGCTGTTGTCTGTGAGGTCTTCTGTGGAGGAGAGGTTTTCACTATGTGTCCATACTGCATGTTTCTTTAAACTGTTGTGAAAATCATTTTAGTAAGGGCGGAGCTGTTACACTCAAAATTGCTCACACTTGCAAAGGCATTGAGGAGTCTTACACTAGAAGGCATATCCACTGTTGAGTTAAATGCTTGTTCTAGAAGGATCTTTACTGAGTGGATGAAAAGCCTACTATAACACCGAGACACAGTAACAGCATCTAGCAGGCCGTTGAGCCATGTGGCATCGGTTTGCCAGTCTAACTGTCCATTTACACGAGAAGCCAGGACTCCCCTCTGCTCGGCATAACGTAACATGTCACTAGGTGCTGGGCGGCCACCCCAGTACACACCGGTGCAACAAGAGTGTGCTGATTAAATTTCCACTCAGGCAGCTTCTGCAGGTCTTCAAGCTACTCCCAAGGAGCAGTCCAAGCCTTAGGAAACCCCGTGTGTCTGAAGTCTTCTTCTCAGGGAGAAACCCTGGGGGAGGGGTGGGAATGGGACAGTTATTTTCATAAAACCGCTCTGCTTCAGGAAGCTACCCTGTTACAGCGAGTCACGTTTCTCTTGTTTACTGGCAGGGGACATTTCTGTTGCGTAGTTCTTTTGTTCTCTCCAAGTATAATCTCTGTCGCACATGGAGCACGGACAATGTTGATGACCCTGTCTTCGATGCACAGAGTTCCCTGTCAAGATATTGTCCTTCCCTGGGCCCGAGTTCCATTTTAGTGCAAAAGAGAAAAAAAAAAAAGAAATGAAAAGAAAAGAAACAATAGAGATAAATTTAGACACTGATGGGAAAAGTCAAACTGCTCACTGTCCACCCTTGGAAGCCACGCCCAGCAGGCCACTTCCTCTAACCTTCCCAGGGATCCCCAGCCACACAGGGTAGCTCCTGGGAGCCAAGGCAGACAGATGATTAACTTGAGACTCACCCCTTCCTTGATAAGTTCATGTCCCAGGCATCCCTTTTCCCTTTTCTAAAACAGCAAAACAAAACAACACAACACACACGTGCGTGTGCACATGCACGCGCGCGCACGCGCGCGCGCACACACACACACACACACACAGAGCAAAACAACGGCATCTAGACTACAGTTACTCTCTCTGAACTTGACCCTTAAAAGCTGTTTTCCTTTGCAAGCAGAATGCTCCCATCCTTTCTGACTTCGTTAGTCTAGTTTCTCCAGTGGTCTGTAAGGAGGTCTCTGTCAGGCTCATCCTTCGTTCCTTCTCATCCAGAACCAACAGCCCCCAGCAGCTCCGTCTCATCTTTGTGTATACTCGCCGCTCCCTCTAATTCCAGACAATGTAGATGGACCCAGCGGTGTGGAGAGACATTTCTCAGCGTGTGAGGTGGGTGACGGATTCTGAGAGCAACTAAACTGTGCTCTGTTGGTGTCAAGATCCTTGTGTCTGCTGCAGTGGCTCAGATAATAAGTGCAATAAGAGTGCAATCTCTTCTTGGGCTGTCTTGTTAATGAACTGTGAAACTAGACTGGTGCTGTCCTACACACATAGCACTGTGTCACCAGGAAATAATGCGAGGCCCGAAGCCCTCTATCGCGCCCCTGGCGCATCGTGGTTTTTCATCACTGTCTTCCACTCTCCAGTATCTTCAGTGATTATAAACACACTGAGTAGTTTATACACGAATGCCACTAGCTTAAGTGCATTTATTCAAAGCCGGGTTTTCAAGCAAACGTAAGAAGCCCACTTGGCATTTCTATTCGCACATGTCAGACGTAGCTCTTTGACCTGCGTACGTACAAATACACTTTATTTCATCCAGCTAAGCAGATACAACGACCTGCGAACAGTTTGCTAAGCCTGCAAGCTTTCCCTTTAGCTTCAATTCCTATTGGGGGAGGGTTTCCCTGCCGTCTTTTACTCCTCAAATCTCTCCTTCTCAATCACAGACGGAAGGGAATGTGGCAGGGCAGAGAGGAGGAAAGTAGACAGCCATCTAAAGCACACAAATGAATGAGGAAATTGGGAGATAGGGCTGAGAAAGAGAAATCCTGCCATTTGCTTGCTTTTTAATAATCACGAAGAAAAATACAACTGGCTAATGGCCAACCAGCCCACAGTGACCGCGGCTGAAATGGCTTAGCAGATAGACACGGGACATGAAAAGAAACTCTCGTTTGCACGAACCTTTTATAATCTCACAAAGTAAAACAGTTTTATAGTATTTGAAAAACAAAACAAAACAACATAACCCCACCAAAATCCTAGACATATTTTGCAATAGAACAGGGTACTCTCAGATATTCAAAGCTTTTTATAAAAGAACACCAGACTTTTGAGCTCTGAATTCCTCCACAGCTCTCTCCTCTGACAACCCTGGGAACCCTGTATTGTTCCAACCCAGCATCCTCTTGCCAGGACAGCTCAGAGCTCTCTGGCTGGAGATGCCCGGCATCTGGAATGTGTCTCCTCATTGTGGACACCACTGCTCCCGTCCAGCCCCAGCACTGAGCCTCTTCCTTTCTTTTCACCTTGTCGCTTTTATCTCCTTGGGCTGTTATCGTTGGCTCCTTCAGTTACTGCCGTGCTGTTTGCTGCCAAGGTTTTTTGCAAACTGGGAGTGAAGATGTTCCTCCTGTGTTAGAGGAGATGAAGCTGCGCCGTCTGCTTTAGGGGATGCAACACAGAGGAGCTTCCAAGAGGGGTGAGGGATGTTTATGACTCCAATCCAATGGCTACGGTGTCAGGAATGCATGCCGAACACGTTACGGTGTGTTTCTTTTCATTGCTACGTATTCTTACTCGTGATGGTGAATGTTGGATGTACAAGCAGTTGTGAGTAACAGCTGCCCCAGTCACAGGAGAAGCAGATCAGTGTGAGAGTGGACCGGACACTGTGGGACAGGGCTTTTCATGGTGGGCGTGCAGTGGTATCCTGAGCTGCATATTTCTTGCTGGGGACTGCCCCATACACTGCAGGCTGCTCAGAAGCCCCCTAGCCTCTACATGTTAGACGCCAGTAAGACATACAACTGGGATTCTTGTGATTATACTGTCTTAGGACTCTGCCCAGTCTTCCTCTAGTTTGAGAAGCACCTAGTTAAGGTCTCGCGGCAGCAACAGTCATGTCTTCTCTCACGCTTACTCTGTCTCAGGTCAAGTCAGAGCATCTTCATCCTGCCCACGTCTTCCTGAGACCTTCACACTCATTTCCTGAAGTCACTGTTCATGATGAGTCACCTCTGTGGAGAGGTGCAATTTTTTTTTTTTAAAACAGTGCACCACTGCCAACAATCCCATCACCTCCTCCTTCTTACTAATTTTATTTTGTATTATGTTTTCCTTCCTGGACTGATATTTTTACTGGTCACCTGACTTGTGGTTGACCTCACTCACAAGAACTCAAAATCCAGTGAAACTGAGACTTGGAATCGTTCACTGATATATTCTGTATAGAACCTGGCCCATGTTGGATGGCGTGTGTAGTTTGTTGAGTCAGGGAATGACTGACTGAGCTATCTGCCCTGTTGGAGACAACCCAGAGTCTAAAATAGTCTGCTGAGGTGAAACACTTCAGGGGACTTTTCTCATGGCCATGGGTAGACTGCCCACAAGTCCTCCAGTCTTCGTTTGTGATTATTTAGTACTCTGGATTCTTCCCACCATGGAGGAGTTATAAAAAAAAAAAAAAAAGAAAGAAAGTGATAGTTCTCATATGCAGGTTGAATAGGTCCGGGTATTTTGTTTTTCTTTCCCGTGGAAAAGAACGTTGCGAGACTCGTTCCTTTGTCCTTTGCTAAGTCGTTGGGAAAATGCTGAACAACTGAAGCTAGAAATTCAGCCAATGGCTCCACACCTGAGTCAAATCCCAAGCTTACCGAGGTAGCTTCTCTTCAGGAGGGAAGCAAACTGGGCCAAAATGTGCCAGAAATGCCATGCTGGCTAGCACCGAATGTGTACTTTTGGCAGAAGGACTCTGGATCACGGACAGCTCATCGTTTATTGGGACTCTAGGACCCTCTCCCCCATTGCCAGTCTTGAAATGAGAGGCTGCTAGGCAGATTATGAAATGGCTTGGGAACAGGTGTTTTGCTGAGGGTCTTCAAACTTCTACCATCCACACGTCACTCTTACTATGTTGAAGGAAATACGACTTTG
This sequence comes from Dicrostonyx torquatus, assembly GCA_028555095.1. NCBI lineage: Eukaryota > Metazoa > Chordata > Mammalia > Rodentia > Cricetidae > Dicrostonyx > Dicrostonyx torquatus. The sequence continues at coordinate 7,018,523 of JAQHUG010000020.1, read as the reverse complement.
GCTCAGGGGCAGTGTGGTGATTTGAAAGAAAATGGCCCCCAAAGGGAGTGGCTCTATAAGGGGGCGCGGCTTTGTTGGCGTAGGTGAGGCCTGGTTGGAGGAATTGTGGAGGCAGACTTTGAGGTCTCATATACGCTCAAAATACTGCCCAATTAAAAAATGGGGTAATGATCTGAACAGAGAATTCTCA
>JAQHUG010000020.1:6998342-7016911 GCA_028555095.1 Dicrostonyx torquatus | reverse complement strand
CAGGGGGAGGGCGGTGGGGTAGTGGGGGAGTGGGAGGGCCTGGAACAAGGGGAGTAAATGTAAATTTTGCTTTTAACAATAAAAAAAATAAAAAGAAATACTGCCCACTGTCTCTGACCACTTCCTGTTGCCTGGATAAGATGTGGGACTCTCAACGGCGTCTCCAGAACTGTATTGGCCCGCACGCCGCTCTGCTTCCCTCCATGAGGATAATGGACTAAACCCCTGAAACTGTAAACCACCATGAAATGTTTCCCTTTATAAGAATCGCCGTGGTCATGGTGTCTCTTCTAAGACAGGCGATATCTATAATTCAGACAGCCGGGGATCAAATACAGCTCCATCCTCACCGACGGACACCTTGGTGAACATACATGCCAGTGTAGGGTAGACACATGCTAGATTACTTGTGGTGTTGTTGGGTTTATTAAATGTGGCCATTTGCCGAAGACATGACACAGCATCTGGCTATCTGAAAGCTCGCGGGCCTGCTGACCTTGGGCTCATGTAGTATAATCCCTTTTCCAGTTTTGACAAAACCCTGAGAGCACCAGCATGGGGTGCTGTCTGGTTTCGCGGCACCCAATTCTTGTGCAGTCTAGGAAAACAATGGAAACAATGGAAAATACCTTATTTTTCTCATTCAGACAAGATCTACCACACTCATTTTCATGTATAATATTTGTTTATGATGAAATTTTGAGAAATTTAGAAAAATCACAAAGGAAAAAATGGGTTATAAATCTTCAGCTTGATGTCTGCCTCCTTTCACAGTAAACTCTGTGTATTTCAGTAAGAAGCAGTAGCGATTTTGTGAACACAGCATACACACATGCAAACAAAAGAATGCAAAACAAAACTCTCTGTCCCACTGTCTCCAGACAACACCCTTAGCGCATTGTGAAATTTCTTTCCAGAAATTTTCTCACACCACATTTGGAATTTACTCTAAAATATAATTTTATTTTCTGAATTTTTTTATTATAAAAGAAATCAAAAACAGGAAGCAGATAATACACAGAAAACTGGCCTAGAATGACTCATGTATGGAATCAGCCTTTCTCTCTCTGTCCCTCTGTCTCCACATCGTCATGTGTGTGTGTAAGTCTGTTTCTGGCTTTCTGTATGTATGTATATGTCTGTCTGTATGTCTATCTGTCTCTCTCTGTGTATGTCTGTATATATGTCTCTGTGTGTCTGTCCCTCTGTGTGTTTGTGTGTGCGTCTGCCTGTATGACTCTCTCTTTCTCTCTCTCTCTCTTTCTCACTCTCTCTCTCTCTCTCTTTATCCCTCTCCCCCTTGTCTATCCCTCTCCCTTTCTCTCTCCCTCTCTCTCTACCCCCACTCTGTGTGTGTCTGTGTGTCTCTCTCTGTGTGTGTGTGATTCTAGGAAGGGATCCCAGGGCCTTGTCCATGCCAGCAGGCATTCTATCGCTGAGCTGTATACCAGTTTTAAAAATCAACATTTTGCGGAGCAGGGAGAACTGGTGCTTAGAACCAGCCGTGTGGTTTTCAGCATTGGACTCTCAAGGCTCAGTGTTCCTACCAGAGAAGCAGGATAATAATGTCAATTTTATGGATCAAAACAGCAAATGCACCTGTGGCAAAACTGGATCACAATAGAGCTGTGGTTGCCAGCAGCAGCTTTTCCCATCCTTCCGTGGGCAGGCTGCTCTGACATGACCCACTCAGCTTACGGCTGGGAGACTCCTACCTTCCCCTCATCTTGCTTTGTTGTTTCGGGCCTTAGACAGAATCTTGGAGAGGAGTGTCTAACTATGTGGCTGACTCTGAATTCAAGAGTGCCTCAGAATGAACCTACCCACCCAATGTGCGGGTACCAGCAGGGGGTCTACAGCTCAAGGTAAGAGAGACTAGGGAGGTTGATCAGCTCCAGTGTGTCAGAGAATGATGATGGAAGACTGATGTCATAATTATACCACCAACTTGAAGCCCATGACCATCCAGGGTCACCCAACCTCCAGTCTACCCGTCATGGAATTTTCTACTTTGGAGTCTCTCTCATTTGAAAAATCAAGATTTTTTTTTTTGGCTAGGAAAAAAGGCCAGAAATAACAGTTGTAAACAATATGATTGGTATAAAGAATTTCAGAAACTTGAAAGCATTTCTATGGTCCCTGTTTAATAATGCTCGGAGATATTGCCTCTGTCTGTATCCTCAGATGATGAGCCAATATGCTGTCTGTTTGGGATATTTTATAGACCCCACTGGAGTCCCCTTTCTATTTTAATATCATGCGTGTAAGTGTTTGAGTGCATTTGTTTATTAAAGAATGACTTTAACTGTACCTGGTTGCCAACATTAAATACAGCTCGCTCTTTTCTTTCTTCCCTTATCCACTGCAGAGGACGCTAACAGACGGAGGAGCTATTATATAAGGCACGAGTTCCTAGGAGAGCTCTGTGTCTGAGGGAAACATTCTCAGTTTAATGCGTGGGGGAAAAGGATGATAGTAGCCTCGGCCCATGACATTTGCTGGTCCCAGCTACACACGTGCAGAAGGACTCAGCCGATTTGCCATTTGAGTAGATTGAGTCATTGTTGGGTGGGGCTGTGAATATGCAGTATGCCCTTCCAGAGCTATTCAGTGTTTCCCAAATTTCCTACAACGAACACTTATAAATGTTGGGAACAATGTGATTCTACAAAGATCTTATTTCTCAGATGATTGAATCATGCCCATGTTCCTTAAAACCATATCATTGGGCCACGCTTTTCATAATACAGAGGTTCCTTGTATGGATATGTTTTTTTGGTTATATATTACTTTGCTGGATCAGAAACGATGTGAGGTTAGGCATGGGGTCTTCTGTTCTTGAAGAAATACCCTGTCTAAGAAAGACTTAACATCCTGTCAGCGAATCACTCAACCCATCATATGAAGAAAACAATCGGGGGTTAATAAATGGTATTTCCCTTTCCCCGTCAGATTTGCAGTTCACAGTTACAGAGGAAATGTATGAAGTCCACTCTGGCTCAGTCCTTACTAGGTTGTTAGTGGTGACGCCGATGTAAGAAAAGCATTTTTTGAGGCGAGAAGCAATCCCTCCCCCTTTACAGCCTTATGTAGACAGTTCTGGCGCTTAGATTAGTTACCGCGGATAATTTTCCTGCTGTGCTGCTGAGAGAGGCCGCTTGGAAGTGGGCATGCAGGATTAAATGGATTCAGTGCCAAACACCTCAGTCACCTCTAGAAGTGCTCGTCCCTGGAGATTCTGACTTGCTGTGGAAATCCCTCCAAATCAAGGCAACATCTGTGATCTTAAGCACGCCATCCGTAGTGGGCTCCTGTTAAAATAAAAATATGATGGGAATGGTGGGGTTTCGCACCTCAGACTTGGTACACCGAACAACCATCTGTGGGAACAAACCACACCACGCCACACCAAACCAAAACCCGAATACCTTGTTTGGCTAGTCAGAAGAGATGTGGGACTTGGGAACAGAAAGGAGTCAGCTAGGCAGATGTGGATGGAATCCCAGGAAGCCGGGCATCAGTCTGAGGCTTACAGGGACTAGTTAGAGATTTTTTTTTTAAGGTGATTTGCTGGGTGAGGGGCATTCTGATTCCTTGCATTGCCCTGTTGCTGAGGCCTCCACACTGTTGCGGGCGTTCTTGACAGGACTGGTCCACTGCGCACGTTAGATGTGGTCAGTGATCTTCAGTCTAAGGCATGCACGATGATGTTAATAGAAGCATCGAGAGCCCCTGGGTCCCAGGGCCCCTCTATGTGCCTGGCAAGGGAGCAGTCATACACGCCCTTTGCCTCACACACAAGGACAATTCTCCCTGGGAGAATGGGAGGTGAGCCAATTTGTTAATATGAAATGAGCAGAGACATTATCAGCACTCCCCGAGTAATTAGGTAAGGTGATATGAACAAATTGGAACCTCAGATGAACTCCCAAGGAAAGACGCTCACAAACGGAGCGAAGCCAAGGCCTGCGGGAGCATGAGGTGCACATGGGGGAAATAAAGGGTGGTTCCTAAGGGTAAAAGACAGCGTGAGGGGATCGACGCTGCAGAGGTGGGTGTGACTATCCACCCAGCCTGGGAACACCCCAGGGGTAAATGACAGAACCCCGAGTGAAACAGATTATCTTGAGAAACACACCACGGCACGTGCAATCATAGGCCATCCTTTCAATAGCATGCTTCTCAGTCCCGAACAGGACCACAGAAGAAGGACTCTCTGGGTGGACAGAGGAGATGATCATGAACTGCCTTGCACTGGAATCTGGGCACTGTGTGGAGCTGTGAACTCCGTGTTGTTCTTACCATGGGTCTCTCTTCGAAATTTAGCATTTCAGCCCTTGCTGGAGGGCTCAGATACACTGCCCGGCCAGCGAGCAGGTCCTTTGCCAAGCAGCTAGATCTCACTCTTGCTAGGAAAGAACACTGTTAACTAAAATAGCTTGTCTTTAGACGCCAAAGGAAATCAAATTGTAATCAAGGGCCGAGAAGGGGCTGGAGTCATCGAGGCTGTCCACTCTAGACTTGGCATCTCCGCTTTTTCCCAGGCTTGTTAAATCTGTTCCGTTTACAGAAGGGAAAGGCTTTATTGCTTTCAAAATGTGTTTTAAATAATGCCTCAGTGAGCCACTGGTGGAAGAGACAGAACCTGCGTCCACGGCCTTCTCTCGGGTCCTTGGGCATACGGAGAGAGATGCAGGGTGGGAGAAACTCGGATTTTATTGAGACGGGCCAGTGGCGACAAGGTGTATTCCGCTGAGCCGTGAAGATGCAGGAGCAACCCATCAAACTACCACAGAGAGTCTGCGGTGGGGAACGTGTCACCAGTGGTGTGGAGAAAGGGTAGTTCAGTGGGTAAAGGCACCTGCTACCGAGCCTGCCTCTCTTATGTTCCATCCCTGGGACCCATTTGGTGGCAGAAGAGTCAACTCCTAATAGCACAAGCTCCTTTTTCACCTCCCCTCCCCCCACATGCACACCCCCCCCACACATGCATATCCCCCTCCTCCCCCCACATGCACACCCCCCCCACACACACATGCACACCCCCCCCACACACACATGCACCCCCCCCACACACACATAAATGAATGAGTTCAATTTAAAGCAGAGGAAACTTTTCTCTGCAGGCCCAAGAGATACCTTTGTATTGACTTAAGAATTTAGTTCAAAGGGTTAGAGAGATGGCTCTGTGGTTAAGAGCCCTGACTGTTCTTTCTGAGTACCCAGATTTGATTCCCAGTACCCACAGGTGGCTCGAACCAAACTCCATTCCTCGGGCATCCGACACCTTCACCTGGCCTCGACAGCAACCGCGTGCACACAATTCGCCGGTTTGACGCAAGCAAAACACCCAGACACGTAAAAATCTTCATGTAATAAAAGAATTCAAGTTAGATGCAAGGATCAAATGCTTATCAACAAAACTGGTACTTAAATATGAGATCTCATCTAACCCCTGTGCCGAGATCCGAAGTTAAGGTTGTCACTCATGCTGAGAATCACGGCTCTTCTCGTCAATGGCCTTTCCTCCAGGTCTGTCTCAGAGCCGGGGAGTCATGGACATTTGCAGCTACAGCTCTGCTCTTTCCCATAGGTTCATGGTGCTGGACAGGTTGATTGGCGTCCCCATGAAAGGGGGCAGAGGAAGGAGCGACCTCTTTAGCATCCTCGCATCCCTCTCCCCAGTTTCTCCGGGGCTGGGACCTAGGTGGCCCCAGATCTCTGCACAGTGCTGATCTGCTCCCCTTCCTCCTAAGGCTTTGAACCCACATCACAGTGCAAGTGAGCGTGGTTATAAATGAGACTGTCAAATGCGTAAGTTAGAAGCCTCCTCCAGCCTTGGTCGGACAAGGAATATAACATGGACAATAAAAAGAATAGCCTCCTGTGGTGGTGTCTGCAGTCCCAGCACTTGGGAGGCAGAGGTTAAAAGATCGAGAGTTCAAGGCCATCCTTGCCTCCACGACACCCTGTTTTAAACAATGACAAAGGAAAGCAAAGGGAATTTCTTTTCATTTCTAACATATGTAGGAGAAGGCATTTTCCAGAGTTTAGAAAATAATCATGGGGTATCTGTTTATTTAAAGTTTTTTTTTCTAAACAAGAACTGATTTTTTTTGTTAAAATGCGAAATGATAGAGAAATTGTTTTTCTTCACTTTTGAAGCTTGATATGCAGTTGGTCTCTGACTATGAGGTTGCTGGAGACACTCGTCACTGTTTGCTCCTCTTTCACTAGTGATTTTTTTTTAAACAAGGAAAAGTTAGGAAATACAATGGATTGAATAGAAATCACAGGGTAGGACTGCACTTAAACCCTCCACGTTATTTATTTCTTTTAATTCCATTTAGCAGAAAGTCAAGCACACATTTAGGCATGCAATTCCCCCAATTTTTTTTTTTTTTTTTTTTAAAAGGAACAACAAAAGAGCCGAATGCTTTGAGGACTAATGGGCCGGGCTGGGGCATCTTACAGTAACATTGTAGCAAGGTTTATATATGGAGTCTGTCTTCCTCTTTGGCACCAGTTCATGAGTGCTGGCAGCAGGCTACTATAAAACAAAACCCTTTGCATCAGCATGGGATAGCTGAACTGTCCTCTGCTCGTCACGCCACAGCTCTTTAGTATTTGGGTTAGTGGGGCCAAGGCGGGGAGGAAACTATTATCCCACCAGAGGCTCAGAGGGGAAAATTAAAGTCATCAGAACTGGCAAAGCCAGGCCTTTTCTTTGAACACAGGAATCATGCTTTTATTTATCGTGACCCCTTGCAGAGGGTAGCGGAGAGAAGAACGCGCCTGGGCTTCTATTCCAGAGGAGTCCTTTATAAGGTCTCTTCGCGCCCTCCAGAAATAGAAGAGACTTGCCTTTTTGGCAGAGGGAGGTGAGAGGGACGTGCGAAGGAGGGCGGAGAATCTAAAACGCGGATCTTTGAAGCTGCTCTAAAATGCAGTGGGAAACAGATCCGCAAACACACAGGGCACCCGAAGAAGCAGAGGTCGGGGGTGGGGGATCTAGGGCAGTGCTGGGCCAGGGCATTTGGCCAAAGTGAAGCAGCTCTGCTTCTTTCTGAGGGATACCTCTGACCCCTCATGTTGGAGGAGCGGCCGACCACTGCCTCTGGCCTTCTGTTGAATATCAGCATCCTCCAGATGGGGACAGCCACTCAAAGAGTATGAAGTATCTCCCCCAAAGAGAGGTTCTTTCCACATCTTCACTTGAAGTTTATAGGCAATGATTCCACATTGTGATAGTCAACAAAGCCTGCCCTGTCTACTCCGGGAGCATCCCCAGCTCCCTTGACAAAGCAGCTCTCCCCCGCCCCATCTTTCAAGGATCCCAGTCTAGAGAGAGACATCATCAAAGATTTAATCCAAAGAAAGTCTTTCCTCAAAATTTAATAATAGAAGGATACACCTGAGGAAAATACCAAAGCCCTGTTTATAGAAACACTGGAGGGGCCTTTATGCCCATCAAAAGTAGAGTCAGAAAACTCTCCCAGCTCTCAGGCATTTCTAGAACCTTACTCCTTGAGCATTTTTTTTAAAAGAAGGATTAATCTTCTTTTAGTTCTTTGAAATGCTCCCAAATTTCATCTGGGAGCTGTTCGTCATCACCCAGGTCGTGGCATAAGCACTGTTAGGCATTAAAAATACAATACAATGAGTGAGCGCTCTTGCCAGAGATCATTCAGCAGCAAGTCTCCGTCCACGCAGCCACATAGCCCTTCCTCTTTGGGTGATCTAATGCAGGGGACAATACAGGACAAATAAATGGATTTCCTCCCCTTTGGTGACCGAGCTGTCCCCATTGTGTGTGTCTTCGTGGGGCATTGAAAACTGGGAAGTGTCTTGACAAAGGACGGCTCTGCCTGCAGAATGGAAGGTTCTTTCTCACTATTCTTTGTTCCTCAGATAAGTTTGTTCATTGTTTTCCCCGATCAACCAAGGCTGTGACTAAGCATGGGGTGCCCGCCACTGAAGTGGGCACTGACGGTCGGACTGGCCAGTGAAGGGACCCTTGGAAATGGCCCTTTGTTTTTTATAGAATGGGCTGCATCGTGGGACTAAAGCTGGGGTAGGGGCGAGATGTGAACCTCGTGTTTATATATGTACACGCCCGGTTGTACAGAATAAGAACTCAGAGTTGGGGTGTAGTCCAGGGGTCTAATCTGTGTAAAGGACTGGGTTTTACCTCCCCCCCCCCCCGGTGCAGGGAGAAACAGACAAATTGAGATAGTGAGAAAGTGACCGAGATTCTAGAATGAACTCTCATTTTGGTTCTGTAACCAGAGGACTTTGGACAGCTCACCCACAGGCTTCCTGGGAACTCTGCAGAGTGGAAAGCAAAAAGGAGCCTCCCAGCTTCTGCAGAGGCTCCTGGTCCATCCTGCGGAACAGACACCAGAGGCCGTGCTGTGGGCCTCCCTGGTCCTAAACTGGAACATAGAGGCGTTCATGGGTTCCATGACTATTCACTATGAGCAGAGTATTGGGAAAGAGGCAGATGTGTTTAAGACACACTCCCAAACATACAGGGTTACATCACTGCCGGATTTAAACACACGCAAGTTCTAAATGACTTCATCCCAGAAGGGCCATTGTCTCGGTTCCTACTCCATCACATGGCTCTTTTTTTTTTTTGACCATTCTCTGCATGCTACCTTGGCTCTGCCTTTGTTTTCTCTACTATACCTGGAACACACTTGGCCAAGAAACAATTGTGTGCCCTTGTGAAGGCAGCTTCCCCTCATGGCTCTCAGGCCTTTGTCTCTCAGATGAGGGTGTCCCCCTGCGGAGTCTGTGACACTTTCTGGTTGTGCTGAGTGGCCAGCGTGATTGTGGCTCAGGCTTTTGCTTACAGGGCTGTTTTTGCTTACTTATTTTACGTATTTCCAAGCGTTGCTCCTCCAAACCAGGTCCCAAAGCTTCTAAATTGCTCAACTCATGGGCTTCCCAGACTGTGACATTCTGCGACATATCCACTAGCTAAGAATGTCCAAACTGACCTGCAATGTATTCTGAAGACATTCATCTCTCCATGGCCGAGGCAATGCCCATACTCACCCCTGTGGAAAATTCCACAAGGGCATTCAAGATTTCCTGCCATCTTATCTCATTGTCCTGTAACCTTATCTTCCAGGATGACTGCAGTTCAGCCAGACCAGACCATCTCCAATTTCTACAGAAACTATGGTTTTTGCTTTAGAGCTTGGCTGATATTTTATTATTTTATAATGATATCCATTGTGCACGATTCCTCTGCCTCTTACCCGTTTGCTATCATTGGCCTTGTTTTCCCTTTTGCCTGTTTATTGTTTTGTGCGAGCCACTCAGGAGATTTCAGCGTGTTCACAGTGTCCTTCAAGCATCTTCACTGCCAAATTCCAGGGTGTTTTCACAAAACCACTAAAGTAATTGTGGACTTTCTGTTCATCACCCGGGCAGTGCAATACTTCACTAAAAAAGTCTCTACCTTACTGGCCTGTAGGCAAGACTGTGGGAACATTTTCTTGATTAATGCTTGGGACGGGAGGGCACAGCCAACTCTTGCTGGTGTCACTCCTAGGCAGGTGGTGCTGGATTGTCTAAGACAGTAGACTGAACAGTCACGGGATATAAGCCAGTAAGCAGTGCTCCTCTGTGGCCTCTCCTTCAGGCTGCCTCCAGAGTCCTGTCTTCATTTCCTACCCTGACTTACCTCAGTAGTGGGCAATGAACTATAAGCTAAAACAAACCCTCTCCTTCCCAAGCTAGTTTTGGTTATGGTTTTGACACAGCACTAGAAACCTAACTAAATGGAAATGGGTACCAGAAATGTCATATTGCAATGACAGACCTGATGGCACTGCCTTTGGGAGGATTATAGTGGCATTTGGAACTTTGGGCTGACAAAAGTCACCAAGCACTCAGATCACTCTGCAGGAATTTGAAGGACAATGCTGAGAGCAAGGAAGAAGATGGTGGCTGGGGTTGTGATGCTTCAAAGAGAAGCAAAGATTGTCTATCACAGCTGTTTGTATGATCTTTTGAATTGAGAATTCATAGTTTTTGTTCAGCTGGGACTGAACAGTCAGCTGTGAGGAGCAAGAGACCAGCACGCTTGAGATGAAGTCTTCCGGGAGGTATTTCCACAGAGTCTGCAGGTAGAAGCTGAGGTCTCAAAGGGCCCAAGGAGGCCTCACAAGCTGGCAGCCACACTTGGTAACCCTGGTTTTGGTGGCATGGAGGCTGTAGGATTGAACAGATTATGGAGAGCAGCTGAGGCGCTGTGCTGTGAGAGGCCCGGAGAGGCCATTGGTGAAGGTGCCGCCTCTGTTACTGTAGAAACCACAAGATTGAAGTGGTTGTGGAACAAAACTAAGGCTTGACATTGTGTAACAGGGTCTGAGTCCCTGAGGAGAGGTCACCAGGCTCCTGGTGCAGGGATAGCTTCAGTTGCATGGCCCAGCCAGGCCATGGGATGATTACTCCTTCCTCTCCCTTCCCTTCCCTTCCTCCCTCCTCTCCCCATCCCTCCTCTCTCCTCTACTCCTCCCCCTCCCCTCCCCTCCTCTCCCTCCTCTCCTCTTTCCTTACTTCCCTTACCATGGGATGACTACTCCCTCCTTTTTTTCTCCTCCCCTCCCCTCTCCTCCTCTCCCCTCCCCTCCTCTTTCCTTATTTCTGCCCTATCCCCTCTCCACTTCTCGCCCTTCCCCTCCCTTCCCTTTCCCTCCCTCTCCTCTCCTCCTCTCCCCTCCCTTTCCCTCTTCTCTCCTCTTCCCTTACTTCTGCCCTGTCCCCTCTCCCCTTCCCCCCCTTTCCCTTCAGTGTGTGAAGTCCTGGGGACTGAACTCAGGGCCTCTCACATGCTAGACAAGCACTTCCCCGTGAACTGAGGTGTACCCCCAACCATTATAAAAAACCACTCACTTTGAAACTTGAATCTACCCATTTCCGGGTTGTTTGGTATCTGGAGCTCTCCTGTTTCAGCTTCCTTGTCTGGGATGAGGGCAACACCAGCCAGTTGTATCTATCTTCTTACTCTCTGCAGTCTTTTGGGATACGACGGTGTCTAGTTTTAAGGAAATCCAGTTTATCTTTCTCCTCTTCAGTTACTTGCACTTCGGTGTTACATCCAGCAAACCGTGGCCTGATGGAAGCTCTTGAAGGGGTAGGAGCCTCCATTTAGGGGACCCATGATTCATATCTTGTTAGGTGTTGGGTCAACTCTGAGTTAATGTTTACATTATTTGGAGACCCAACCTAGCTGCATGAGATGTGAGTACCTACCTGGCATTAATGAAAATCCTGTTCTTTCCCTTTAGTATCTCCCTGGCACTCTGGTTGGTAACCAACTGACTATGGGTTACCAACTTACAGACTGAGCTGGTTCCCTGTGCGTCAGTCCTCATGGCAGAGTTTGCCATTTTCATTACCATCCCACTGCAGTAAACTGTGAATTTAAGGAATGTGACGTTCCTAACTTTGTTCTTTATTTGAAAGATGATTTGGGCTGTTGTGGTTGCTTGCATTCCCCTACATATGAGTTTTGGGATCAGTTTGTCAATTTCTGGCAATAAATAAATAAATAAATAAATAAATAAATGAAAGAAAAGGCCAGCTGGAGTTCTGATGGGCAGCGTTTTGAATATGTAGACCAGGATTTGCCATCTTAGAACTGTTGTCTTTGCTTGAAAACATGAGCTGTTTCTCCATTTACTTACATACTTTTTGATTTTCTTCAGTGGTGTTCCGTGGTGTTCTGTGTCTGCATGGCATGTATTTTGTTCAGCCTTCTCCTCAACATTTTATTCATTTTGACATTGCTTTAAGAGGAATTGAATTATTGGTCCCGCATTTTTGTTGTTCATTGTTAGTGTATAAAATACAATCGATTCTTGCATATTGATCTCAGTAGTTCTATTAATTGCTCTCTACCCAACCCCCGCTTCTTCTTTTTCTCCCTCTGTGTGTGTGTGTGTTCTTGGACAATCTCTCTTTTCTCTACCCAAAGTCTTGTCACCATCTGACAATGAGCTGCAGTTTGACTTTTTTTCTCTCTATTCTAATACCTTGTACTTAATTTATTTTTAATTGCACACATGTGCGCATGTGTGTGTGTGTGTGTGTGTGTGTGTGTGTGTCTGCACGTGAGTGAAGGTGCCCATAGAGGCCAGCAGAGGGTGTCAGGTCCCCTGATGCTGGAGTTACAGGCTGTTGTGAGCTGTCCAGTGTTGGGTGTGGGTGAGCCAGTTCTCTGAAAGAAGAGCATGTGCTCCCAACCACTGGGTCACCTCTCCACCCCTTTGTTCTTTTTCCTTGCTAGAAATGAACTTGATGGTCAGAGTCTCCCATGCAATGCTGCTTAAAGTGACAAGGGTTCCTCCCCTGAGGACTAAAGTTCTCTTTTTTTCACTGTTGGGGATGATACATGTGGTCTTTCCTGTGTCTGCCCTGATCAGGCTGTGTAAGTTACTTCTGCTCTTGATTGCTAGGTTATTTTCAGTTTTTCTCATTCCCTCTTCTTGCTGAAAAGAACATGTTTAGAATAATGGTATAGCCAGTCTAGAGGTCAACTCCTCTAGCCCAGGATTTGTCATGGTTGTTTTGTGTGTTGAGTAACTCTCCTGAATGGCTCTGGAAAGTCTATGTATTTTGCTTTGAAAGTCTATAAATAAACTATATCTATAGTTGTGATTTTTTGCTTGGCTCATGTTCAGTAAGCGGATGATTGGGCTGAGGCTGGCTGAAATGTCTTGGTCAATAATTACCCAAGGGGCCATGGCTTATCGGGGCATACCTACAACCGTCCAGGAAGGAGGCTGCTACTCACTGAGAAAGTTGACCTCCTGATCCTCCGTGGTAAGATTCTGTCTTCTCAGGCCTTCTGAACATGTTCACAGGTTTGAAAGGGCTTTCTCTCTGTAGTAGAGGGGGAGTGGGCTGTGTTCCCAGCACCGAAGAACGCCCAGCTTCCGGTCGCTGGCCTGCTTTTGGTCCCGGCTAACTTATACCCAAAATAATTACCCACAAACTGTATTAATTAAATCACTGCCTGGCCATTAGTTCTATCCTCTATTGGATAACTCTTACATCTTATTTTAACCTATTTTTAATAGTCTGTAAGTCACCACAAGGTAGTGGTCTTGTCTGATCTTGCAGCTTCATGGTGGTGGCTCTCTCTGACTCTCCCTTCTTTATCCCAGAATTCTGTTCTATCTACTCCTCCCACCTAAGGGCTGCCCTATCAAATGGCCAAGGCAGTTTCTTTATTCAATCAATGAAAGCAACCCAAATACAGAAGGACCCTCCTACACCATCTCTCCTTGAAACTCAGCATTGCATCAACACTATTCAGAGACTTGTATAACCCTTTCTGAGGTTTTCCATTAGGTTTCTTCTTGGTGGATAAGGGTCTTTGGGTTGAGCCCAGGGCCTGGACCATACTTGGCAAGTGCTCTGCCATCCAGCTCTACCTCCTTCTTGGTTTGTATCATGATTTCATTTGCTCAATGGAGCCACTGCCTTGTGCAGACACAATGTTAAGCAACTTCTAGAGACTGTTTTGAGACAATGCCTTTGGGAGTCAATGTCTTTATATCTTGGTAACAAAATCTTGTCTTATATATATGTAATTTTGAAAGAATAAATAAAAATTTTTAGGGGAAACTCTCAAAAATGATGCTAAAATATGCCTTATTTAACTTAGTACATTTGGGCCTCTATGATTCAGGGTTTTTATTTTTGTGAATTTTAGCAAGCATGATTCAAAAAGTTTGAGGTAGAAAGTATGTCAGTATTGATATGTACTTCCATGCAATTATTCTATAAATAAAATATTAGTTTGAATGATTATAGGTCATTCATAGTGTCCAGCATGCACCTCTGAGTCGCAATAGCATGGGTTATGCATAGTACTACACAATTTAATAAGAAACTTGAGTACTCAAAATATAACCCATGTAGAAGATTCCTAACAGGCCTTCCTACTCCCAAGTGTATAACACAACAGCACATATTAATTTGTTTCAGTCTTTTTGTGCAGAAACAATCAATCTGTTTTTAGATTTCACACGATTAAGATTCTTTGCTTGCGTTTCTCCAGACATACCAAAGGTTTTCTAATAATTAAATTGTTTCAATTAAAATTTTTTAACCTTTATTTTTTTATACATTGTATCTCTTTTTTGCTGGCTTATATGTCTATACAGCACATGCATGCATTGTCTGCAGAGGCCAGAGAGAGCATTCGACACACAGGTACTGAAGTCATGAGTCACTGTGTGGTTGCCGGGAATCGAACCTGTGCCCTCTGGAAGAGCAGTGAGGACTCTTAACTGCTGGGCCATCTGCAGTCCTGACACTTCCGTCCTAAAATTTAAATTAATGAAAATTCAATTAAACTTCACACTGAAGTCCCATTTGCTGCTAGCCGTAGTTCAAGTCCTCCACAGCCACACGATAGACAGCCCAGGCCTCAAGGGCAGCCTTCGTAGGCCCCTGCTTGAGTTGGCGAGGTGCTTAAGTGACAGGGAGTGTTCAATAAGTGTTTGCTGGGTCGATTAAATGGAGCAGCTGAGGCCCAGTCAGGTTAAATGACACGCTCAGCAATTCTAAGATACTGAAGCATCGTGATTCAAACTAGCACCAGGCTCCCTGCCAGCTAGTGAGACCCAAAGTAAGATTCGGTGTTTGTGTTTCAGAAAATGAATCAAGACTTGGATAGCGAGAGATTTTCTCTGAAATGTTAGCAAATCTACGTGGATCTTGAACATGGAGAGGGAAAGAGGGCCCCTGACCGAAGAAATTCACGAGACACAGCACCTGAGTCTACAGGACAGGGGAGAGAGGGTGCAGCCAAGCAAAGCAGAGGACCTGGGGGTTTTCCCACAGAGCCCCACTGCAGCCCTGCGGCAAATGCAGCTCGAGAGTCTGCAGCTTTCTTTACAGAAGCGTGCAAAGCTGTGTGCCTGCTGTCTGCTCCAGGTGAGTGTGGGCTGGTCTTGACTCCTGTGGCTGTTTCCAGGAGGTAAGGCTGGTGGCTTGTTTTGCTGGCTCCTTAGACAGGAAAGGCCAGTGTCTCACCCGTTCTCTTAGAGGCCAGAGCTTTACGGCCTGGAGAAAGGTGCATTTCAGGGCAGCCTTTGCTGGGGAAGGATATGGTGCACGCAGCTGTTATGTTCGGGAGCCTGCTTTGTCATTACGGTTCCCGCGTTATAAAAGTTGAACTGGGAACTCTTCCCTTTGACTTTTGGGAGCGGGTAGGGAAACTGAAGAACAACACTTGAGTAAGGACAGTATTACCGGCTGGAGGCAAATCTTTTTGATTCAAAAATCTTTATACTGTTTGACTATAACACAAGATTTCATTGGACACAGGTGAAATGAAAATAGTGGTGAGACAAGACATTTTAAGTAAACATGACTTATTAAAATGAAATACCTCCTAGAGAGCCATCCTACTATCTGTCAGGGCTATCCCATTCGCTGAACTGCCTAACTGTTTAACTTTTGGAATTTCACAATTATAAAGAAAATAACACTATGCCCTGAGGGATGAGTCTCTTACAAAAGAATACACAATGAAGGTTGCTCTACTCAGTGGGTGAAGTGAGTCCCCAGACTCGTGAGTGTCTGAGATTGGATCCCACAAACCCGTGTAAAGTGAACCATGGAAGTAGATGGGCGGTAGAGCCAGGATCTTTCTTGAAAAGTCTCAGACTGCACAGGGAAAACAGCAGAAGAGATTGTGTATCAAGTTCGGTGAAAGATGACAACCGATACCAGAAGTCGTCCTCTGAGTCACACGTGCCTGTGCTCACATACACAAGCTTGGACACAAGCCTTGCACACATGCACACAAAGATAAGTAAAACCTACTTCCCTAGGGCCATGTAGTCACCCCCTCCAAGTCACGCTTCCCCCATGAACTCCCAACCTTCTCTTTAATGTCACTGAAGGGCTTAGTATCATGCAAACCCCTCAAGAAACCTCGACAAAAGAAGGGTGGACCCATCCACCATTCAGCCACATTCCTTACAAACTTTCCTTAGTTTAGAACAATGCCAAACTCAAGTTCAGAATGCTGCAAATACTACACAGCTTCATGGAAGGGACTGAATGAGGCAGGGCTTTGCTCCGATGGAGCAACTGATGATGCATGGTTGAGAGATGAGCGAATGCTAGAACACAGGGCTTGAATGAAGCATTGTCAACCGGCCACTGATAGGGGATGTTTCACTGGGAAGCAGAATGATAAGCCCCGGAAATGGCAAAAGATCTTGAAGGCTGGTGTGTTAAACATTATTGTCATGGTCACTAATAGCGCTGATGGCAATGGTAGGTATTTCTGGTGGACAGTTGAGACGTTCAGGGAGGCTGTATGAACAACTGCTGCTAGGGCCCGTGGTTCCTGTAAGCTTTGCAAGCGTGCTCCTTGATTCCCCTCCCCCCCCCCACACACCGAATTAAATGAGTGCTCGCTTCTTCTGCTTTTTAGATGAATATTTTGATTTCTAGCAGGAGCTAAAAATAGCAGAATGGCACATACTTAAAACAAATGGTTGCCTTTTAGCATAATTGAGGAGATCAGTATCACCCCAATGCCTCACTTACTTCAAGGATACCTAGACAAAATCATCTACTACAGGATGGTAGGTTCTGCAAATTGGACTAATTTGCTAATACGGTTTTAGAATAATAAAGATTTTATAACCCAAACTTGACAAGGAAATCAGTCTTGATAGGGTTTACTGAAGTAGATTCTTTACAGAGAGGCTCTTAGAATGATGATGGCCTGATTTTTGAAGCAGAAATTGGCTCTGATTGCAATTATGGCATATGTTTAGAGATAAGGCCATGTCATTATACTGTACATTTTTGTCCCTTTTGATGAAATCGTGTGGAGTGTGTTTGGTGATTTTCTCTGACCCACACTCCTCTTGTGGTCAAGCCCAAGTCCAAGGCCCACTCTTGGCCTCTCATTCTGTCCATGGTCAAGGGAGTTAGTTTTAGGGGTGAGAATGCACTTTGGAAACACACAGAGAAAGAAAGATGCTCTCGTTGCTTCTTTTGAGTATTTTCACTGATTTTAAAAAAAAATCATTTTACTTATGAGGGAGAGAGAATAATAATACTAGGCAACTTCTGAGAACATCCCTTTTAATCAAATTTCTTTGACTATAGAGAAGCATATTTTTCTAGCTTAAAAAATCTGGACACTCTCAACTCTACTGAAGCAAAGCAAATATAATTTGGGGGTTTTATGAGACAATGGGTAAAATTACACCTTCACACGCAAAACAGACATTCACACAGGCATCCCTTCAGCCAGGTTCGCCAAGGGCTGCAATGTTCCACAAAAGGAATTTTCGTAATAGCTAAAGTCCTTTAAAACAGAAGTGAGCTTAGGGAGAAAGCTTCCCTTCAGCTCTTCCATCTTGCTAGGCGTTCATTTGCAAGGGTATGCCCATCTCTCCGTACTTAAAGACCCCCAGACCTTTCGACTTTCTTTGTTGACTGAGGAACATCGAACATTTTATCGCAGAAACGCTGTTGGCAGGATGTGTTGGGAAGTCCAGTGTGGGGTGACTTTGGAGGTATCAGTAGTCTGAATTCTTAGGGTCTTTCAGAGACGGATGTCCCTAAATGGAGAGCCAGAGTTTAAAATGGGGTTCCGCCAGGTTCCACGCCCTGAGCACTGTATTAAGGTGGAAAAGTTGGAAAACCCATAAAAGTGTGAATAATGCGTGCATTGATCAGAGAGGACACTGTGTGTTGTATGACACAGCTCAAATATGCAGGGATCGGCATTTTTTTCAATGCTTTATTCATCTGTGCCCTCAGTGGGAACTGGGTCATGCTCCCTGAGAGTCTGGAAGGGGGGATGTGAGGTTGGGATGGTCCCCTGCTGCACTGAGCTCACTCCTCCATCCCTGACCTCAGGCATCATCTGGAAGCCACATCCCCACCTGCAGAGAAAGTGGGTCTGCAGTGCCACCCCACAGGCTTCGAGCAGCATTTAAACCACACCTGCCCCGTGAGTCACTTCCTTAAAACAGCGAGAGCACAATGCTGATTGTAAGGTGACAATATGGACTCATTGTGGAAAGGTTGGGAAGCCCATAAAAGCATGAATAATACATGTGTTGATCAGAGAGGACACTGTCAATGTCAGGGTCCTTTAGTATCATTTCAACACATTCAAAGATAAACATATACGTGTAGCTATAATAAGTGCTTTAAAATTTTTTATTTATTTAGCAGCTGTGTGTTTTCAGTGTCTTAGGTGCCAACTACCCAAATCCTGGTCCCCGTGTCAGATGTGAATTATCAGGCTCAGAGATATATGACCACAGCACCCTCCTACCTATTTTAAGCATATGTGTTGATATGGGAGTGTTCTCCTGTATTTTGTATTACTCTTATTGGTTGAATAAAGAGCTGCCTGGCTTGTAAGATAGGTCAGCCCTTAGGTGGGCGTAGTAGACAGAACGGAAGTTCTGGGAAGAAAGGAAGTCAGAACCAGTCGCCATGAGGCCCCGCCGCAGGTGGAAGTACCGTAGATCCGTCCGGTAAGTCACCCACCT
>JAQHUG010000020.1:6958069-6995649 GCA_028555095.1 Dicrostonyx torquatus | reverse complement strand
GTCCTCACGTGGTTATTTCGGGTGCAGGCAACCAGTGGCTGAGCGGGCCAGCAGCTGGGGGCTTGGGAGCCAGGCGGCTGGGGAACACAACACGCACCTCTCTCCACCTAATTACAACGATGTGTGTGTGCATAGGTGCATGTGTGTGCATGTAGGGGAACCTGGCAGAACCCCGTTTTAAAGTCTGGTTCTCCATTTAGGGGCAGACCCTACTCTATAACTCTCTTTGGTATTGTCTCGCACTGAACCAGAGCTGAGCTGGTGATGAGGAAGCCCTTGTGCCTCTTGTCTTTGTCCCTTACAGCTCTGACGTGACAGACACATGTGTGGCCACCTGGCTTTCTACATGGGAGCTAGGGATTTGAACTCATGTCTTCATGCTTGCACGGGAAGCTGTTATCTGATCCTCTCTTCAGCCCGGTACCTTTGGATTTCCTATCACATCAGCTTTCCTTTTTCTGAGAAACAGCAATGTACAATGTATGCTTGGTCATTTCTGATGATTTAATGTACTTTTTAATAATATGACTTGGTTTTTTTTATTTATGAAATCTTATAAGTTCATTTTAAGTAATTATAGAAAACATAAATATTCCTGGGTTCAAAGTTGCATAGAATTAATAAGAATGGTGTTTGGTTCAGGCTATTTTTAGAGTTTAAGATTACTTGTTATTAAAGCTTTATCAATTTCTCTGCTCAGAAAATGGGTATTTTATTCAGAACAAGAGACAAAGCTGATGAACCAACTTCTAAAATACTATAAAGTTCTTACTGGCTTTGGTTTTACAGATCTACTTGAAACCTTTGTGAATGGCTCATACGTGCGTACGTGTATGTATATTTATATGCATTCATGCTTGTACATGGATATAAACGTGAAAGAAATTTTTTAAGTGGGGAAACTATTAAAGTCTTAATACTGACCCTGATAGCTTTAAATTATTTAAGTATAAACAGCATAAAGAAGAAAAATGAAGGAACAAAGAGAATGAATTGCTGGTTGTGAAGACCCGCTTTCAACAGAGTGAGTTACGGTACGCAAAGATGTGGTTCATACTGCATATGGTTTATAAGCTGGAAGGCCAAATAAGCAACCACAAGCCTCTAGTGCCTGGCCTGGCTGACTTCCTCAAAGTACCCTGCCCGGGTCATAGCAGCACCTCCGCGCATGCGCCTCTCCCTAGTGATACCTCATCAGCTCGTGGCTCTTGTTGGGCTCTTTAGGTGGGAGGAGCTTTTCGCTCTTGGTCCTTCCTCTCAAAGACAATGCGTACAACGGAGAGTGGCAGCACAGGGCAGGCGCTCAGGGGCCGAGCTGTGCCAATTTGTGTTCAGTACTTCCGCTCAGTCGGGGTGAGCAAAGCCAAAGCCACCCTGAGAAAATTGTCCAGTTGAGTAAATTCAGTCAAGTGTGGGTCTCTTCTCAACCCCCCTCTTTCTGTGGTGACCAAGCATGTCATCACCAGCGGCAGCTGAAGGAATATTATGAAGGAATATTAATTGGGAACAAGTGTAGGGAGATACCAGAGCTGTGCAGAACACCCCAAGAAGGGCACTAATTAAAACGACAGGTTATCTTTCCCAGACATCGGGACTTGTTACCGCCTTCAGCATAACATGGCGTATTTGGAGTTAGCAACTCTCCGGAATCTGTACTTGTGCAGTCAGATAGATCTGTGTCTCACCATTCATATTTTGTTGGGGAGGGGACATTGGCCATGCCGGCATCAGCTGAGGTGCTGTGCTGGTTGTTGTCATGGGCCCTGATCTCCTATCCAGTGCCTAATGCATCTGGCTGTGATGCCTGCTTTGTTACCTGTGCTGGAGAGATGAATGACCTGGGTGAGGGAGATAGCCATGAATGTGAGTTTCCTCTTCCTGTCCTGTTCAGTAGGTAAAAGGTGTTGGGAAGCAGGGCCCTAGGAGGAGGGATGATGAATAGCGGGGGATGCTAAGAGCAGAGGTGGGCATGAGATGCATGCATCTCCCATTGCAGTGTGGGCTGCTTGCTTGAAGGCTTCAATAGCCATGGCGTCTCCATTTGCATTTCCCTCTTTCCTCGTCTTCTCCATCACCTGTATAGGCAGACACCTGTTCCTTTGCCAGCTGCCTCCTCTCCCTTTATAGTAATATTCTAGTTGGCTGTCCTACACACATATTTTTGAAATCCATGAATTAATCAACTAATCATTCATTAGTTATGTTTTGTTTTCTGTTTCCTCTTGGGTGTCTCCTGTCTGAATTCTGTGTGCTAATGGCTCCTTGTAGAGATGGGTCACGTCTTCTTTATCTTCTGTGCCTCCATGCATATGGAGTACACAAAAGGGGTCCACATAGGTGCAGTCACTGGAAGCAGAGCCCAATTATAATATGACACACAGGTCTCTGGTGCCCCCTCCCTGTTTCTTGCATGTGAACATGCCCCTGTGAAGGGGAGGTGGGCATATTCTCCAGTCTTCTAATTGGCTTTGATGACAGCCTGGTTAGTCTGTATACGATGTTGAAGCCAAGGAGGGGAAGGGGGATCTTTAGCCCACACTTTTCTGTGTGGATGAGTAGAGCTTTGATGTCAAGGTGTTGCACAACCTCATGGCTTCCATCAGGTTTCTGACATGATACCTGAATTATTCAAACATCAAACAGCATCAAAGAATGTGCCAGATACTCATGAGAGGGAACAGGAGTTTAGAATTAATGGTTAATACTGAAGAATGGGAATAGACCAAGCCAGCCAACACCTGAAGGGAAGCTTTGCCTGCAACTGAGCCACGTTCAGCACGGGGCTTTGCTCACAGATCAGGGTTGATTACCAAGCTCGTATAAATAATATTTCACAGGCTCATGTTTATAATGTGCCGAGCAAGACCAAAGACAGCAAATCCTCCTGGCTTAATTGCATTATTCCACCAGAGGACTTCGTCTTCTATAGTGTTACAGTCTACCCTGCGGTAACATTGAGAGGATTCAAAATTGTATCTCGTTGCTTTTTCTATACAATTTCAAAAACATTTTCTCCTGGGGCTGGAGAGATGGCTCAGTAGTTAACCCTGGCTGTTTTTTTTTTTTAATGTTCTCACTTCAATACTCACTTCCCATACATGGCAGCTTACAAGCATCTGTAATTCCAGTTTCAGGGGGTCTGACACTCTCTTCTGACCTCCGCAGGTTCTGCTCACACATGGTGCACAAACACCTATACAGGCAAACCCTAGTACACATAAAATAAAAACACTTCAAAACATTTACTCCCAAAGAAAAATAATAATTACAAAGTATGTTCAGGATCTAAAAAAATCTAAGAACATTTAAAAATCTTTTCTCAAAAAATTTGCTTTGGTGCCTCCTCCCACTTGGACTTTACAGTTGTAGTTTTCAAGGCGATAAGTGATTGGCTAATCCTCCCATGAAAATATCAACACAACGCTCTCCACAGGTACAGTTGTCCCTAGCGAGCTTCAGTTTGTGTCACAAGGAATTCCCACCATACATTGTGTCTTAGACAAATGTAATTGTAAGAAAAAAAGTGCATGCTTGACCTTGGTGAATATACCAACAGGCTATATAGCTGTCCTCAGGCCAGGGAAACAAAAATCAGATGATGTCATACAACTGTTCTATTCATGGTTGAACTCTGGACCAGTACATTCAAGACACACCTTGAACTGCTGACCCACATCCTTGATGTGGGGTGCTTTTCTGTATGCTGTGGATATGTATTATTATCATTGGCTAATAAAGAAGCTGGTTTGACCAATAGCCAGGCAGAGTAGAGTCAGATGGGAAATCCAAACAGAGATAGGTAAAAGGAGGAAAAAGGCAGAGTTGAGGAGACATGAGCAGTTGCCAGGGAAACAAGATGTGAGGTAAAGCCTTGGCCATGTGGCAATACATAGATGAATAGAAATGGGTTAATTTAAGTTGTAAGAGCTAGTTAATAATAAGCCTGAGCTAAAGGCTAAACAGTTTGTGATTATTATTAAGCCTCTGAGTATTTATTTGGGAACTGGCGGGTAGGAGAAAAATTTCCAGTTACACATTCTCGGCCCCAATGTTCTTGAAATAAGTGCACAACCCCAGAACTATTGTAGCACAGCTCCAAGTGTCATTGTACACTCAGCTCTCCAGTGCCACCTTCTTGCTCATTGCAAATGAGCAAGGCTGGCCCTCTAAGGGGCAGGTGGACTCTTGGGGGACCACAGACATTTGTCTAGTTATGTAATTGTCTTTGATGATAGCCTATTCAGTCTCTATGCATCAGAAACACAGTTGGGATCTCTTCAACATGCATGGTTCAGCTAATTACTTGATAAAAGCCAGACCACTAGCCACGTCTTCCAGACCAATGATAAGATTCAAGTGAAAATCAAATCCATCCTGGCCCATGGAACCAGGCACAGACTGAGTTTCTTTCTACAAGTGGTGAAGGGATATAGCTAAGACACCAATAGCCGTAAAGTGAGGCTTAAGGAAATGAGACCATATTGACAAAGATAACTTGAGAAATTGACATTTATCAAGTGTAATATAGATGCTTCCTACTCTAAGAGCAATAAAGAATTTTCTTGTGTGCATAAAACCATCATTCACCATGATAGAACCTACCTCATACTCCAGAACCACTTGGTGACCCCGAGGCACCCTGCATTTTTTAAATGAAAATCTGAATCCTGGGTGGGGGAGGGTGGAGATGGAGGAAGGGTGGATATTGAAGAAGGGAATAAGATATCTACATTAAGGGAGTCATTTTAGGTTTGGCAAGAGACTTGTCTCTAGAGGGGATCCCAGGTGTCCAATGGGATGTCCCCAGCTAGGTACTTGGGCAGCAGAGGAGAGGGTGCCTGAACTGACCTTGTACCATAGTTACATTTATGAATATCTTGATCATCACCATAGAAATTTCACACGATGGATGGAGATAGAGCCAGAGACCCACATTCACATCAGAGCAAGGGACTGAGTTCCCAAGGTCCAGTTGAAGAGCAGAAGGAGGGAGAAGATGAGCAAGGAAGTCAGGACCTCGAGGGGCTGGCCCACCAACTGAGGCAGTGTGCCTGATCTAATGGGAGCTCATCAAATCCAGGACTGAATGATCATTTGACCAAACCGGACTCTCTGAATGTGGCTGCCAATGGGGACTGACTGAGAAGCCAATGATAATGGCACAGGCACCTATCTCTTCTGCATGTATTGGCTTTTTGGGAACCTAGTCTATATGGACGCATATCTTCTTAGACCGGGATGGGGCGGGGAGGGCCTCGGGCTTCCCACAGGGCAGGGTATCCTGCCACATCTTAAGGAAGCAGGGGGAGGGAGGTGGGATATTGGGGGAGCAGGAGGGCCTGGGACAAGGGGAGTAAATGTAAATTTTTCTTTTAACAATAAAAAAAACCTGGAAAAAAAGAAAATCTGAATCCTTCAAGAAGCTGCCAGGATCACTTAAGGAAGGTCATGCTGGTCTCTGTTGAGGATGTTGTGTTTCTACACATTCAGCTGAAATTCAGATGATGTGGTCACATAGAAACACCGTCCAGCATCCCGTCAATACGGGTGGTCAGATCAGTAGTAAGGCTAGTATGGTTATAGCTGAGGTAGACCGCTAATCAGTGATTGACATACTAATTTCCATTGGCAATATTTTCACCATCTCTGTACAGTATGCTTTAAAGAAATGGGTCTGTGTGTGCGGCTGGCTGTGGAGGAAATGCCACTCACAGTTCCAGATTAATTGCCAAATTAGTAACCTTGACAAACACTATTAATATGACTCAGAGGCAGGATATCTTACTCATGCCTGGGACAGTCAAGACACAGCTGCCCCTGTGGTCTGGGGACCTCAGGATGCCAATGCATCAGCCATTCCAGCTAGTCCTTGGTACTTGGCTGTTACTGAGGTGAAATGCCCAGGGCAGAACTCAGTAGCCAGCACAGGGGAAGAGAAAGAGAACCTCACTGCCAGGCTGGGGTTCTATCTTTATGTTTCCTTTCAAAATTCATCTGGCCAAGAACTAACAGGTCAAGGATGGTGGTGACGGATTGCAAGAACACCGTGAAGTTGAGTGTCTACTTTTGAATTTTAACTTTTAAAAATCAGTCATATTGAGACAGAGGTTCACGCACTGTAACCCAGCCTGGCCTTGAACTCATGGCATTCCTTCAGCTTTCCCCTTCCCCTCCCGCTGGGAATTTACATGTGAGTCACCACACGGGGCTTTTCCAACACCTGATTCAGATACAATTATTCCTATATATGTATGACCGTGTTTCTATGCATCACTGTGCCTGCACATATGTGCACCAGTGTAGGTCTGAGGGCGATGCTGGGTGTGATTTCCCAGGCTCTGCCTGCCTTGTTTTCCCTGAGATGGGGTCTGTCACTGGGGAGGAGCTCAGTGAGCAGGGTAGGTTGGCTGCCAGTGGGCTCCAGGATCTACCTGGTCTCTGCCTCGCCAACACTGGGACTGTAGATTCGTGCCACCATACCTGGCTTCTGTGCCCGGGCTCTGATACTGGAAGACAGGTCCTACCACTTGTACTTCGAGTACGTTACTGACTCATCCAGCTTGCAGCCTCCAGATACAACATTGGATACTGAACGTGAGTGTGTTTTCTGCAAGACAGTTGCTATACACGTTTCCTGCCGTGGTTACATTTAAGTAACTAGCCTAATTAATGAGTTCTCGCTCTGGTTCACTTTCTCCCTAGTTCATAAATCAGAACTACTTATGAGTTGAGGATTCTGAGCTCCATTCCTTCTTTATTTCCCCTGCTTTTTGTGAACACTTGGGGGCCTGAGTGTTAACAGGATGCTGGCTTCCAGCTCTGCATAGGACAATGTCCACAAACGATGCTTTGTGTTCTGTGGGGAACACAAAGGCCAGGTCTCACTGGGCCAGCTCTCCACCCAGGATGCTCAAAAGCACCAACACTCCACTCTCATGCAAGGACTCTGGACCGCAGAGCTCGGGAAAGGCCGCTTCTTATCTTGTTTGCCTTTGAAAGCCCTTCAGAGAGCAGACCTAACCCTGCTGGAGCAGAGAGCTATCTTCCACACCCAAGACTTTGATCACAGCTTGGGTCTGGACTTCAGGTCCCTACCAGCTCGTCCCCGCCACTCGCATGCTGTAAATCTCTGAGGTGGAATTCCTCCTCAGCAGCCTCCTGGCTTTGCTTTCTGCCTCCACAGTAGGGCTGGATCTTTCTCTGAGACTTTTGTCTGCTTTAAAAATCATTTCAGGTCTCTGATGTGTCCGTGAAGCTGTCTCTATGGTCTTCATGTAAGTTCATCCGTCACCACCATCCTTGACCTGATAGTTCTTGGCCAGATGAATTTTGAAAGGAAACATAAAGATAGAACCCCAGCCTTGCAGTGAGGTTCTCTTTCTCTTCCCTTGTGCTGGCTACTGAGTTCTGCCCTGGGCATTTCACCTCAGTACCAGCCAAGTACCAAAGACTAGCTGGAATGGCTGATGATTGCCATCCTGAGGTCCCCAGACCACAGGGGCAGCTGTGTCTTGACTGTCCCAGGCATGAGTAAGATATCCTGCCTCTTTCCCCCCTTTCCTCCCTCTGCTTCCCTCCATTCCTCCCTCCCTTCCAAATCCGTGGCTTTCTTTCTTTGTTACTGCTAAACGACCTGCCGAGTCTATTCAGTGTTGCTTCATATACAAGATTTCAGAGCTGACCATTGACATTAGCCAATTATGGGATTCCTCCCTGGGGAAGACTATTCCTCCTGCTCCCAGGATTCCTTAGTGGCCAATTGGTCTTGTGATATCCACCCTTTCTTCTTAGCATGTGATTTCCCTCCTTCCATGTTACCATGTGATATCCCCTTTTCCATGTTTGCATGTGATATTTTCCCCTTCCATGTTAGCATGTGATATTCCCCTTCCATGTTAGCTTGCGATATCCCCCATTCCGTGTTAGCTTGTGATATTCCCCGCTTCTGTGTGAGCAAGTCTGTTAGTGTCGCCGTTATTCAGGTCTTGTTTAAGTAACTATATTGTTTTGATGTCTGGTACTGGGTACCCCATGGTTAATTTTTCTCTACATTTTTGATCAGTTGCCTGCACTGTAAATCCAAATGATTTCATAGTTTTGTATCCAATCGCCATTCACTGGATGATGCTTTGCTGAAGGCTAGAAGAAAATGAGTCTGGACTGAATTACATTTAAATGAGAAAATACCAACATATTTCCTTGTCCGTGTTCTGCTGAGCCACCTGTCATGTGTAACACCCCAGGTTACAAGTTACCGCTGCTCTCTTAGTTTTGGTGTTGGATTCCTCTGCTAGAGTTACAGGCATTTGGGAGCTGCCCCACATGAGAGCAGGAAATGAACTTGGGTCTTCTGCAAGAGTGGCATATGGTCCCAACCGTTGAGACGTGTCTTAAGGATTTATGGAAGGTGCTTTTTTTTTTTTTGGTTGTTCATTTGCTTGTTTTCTTATAATAGGCATTATCAGTCACTCCTTAATAATGGTATCTTTAAAGATTTTTAATTTTTATTTTATGCCTATAAATGTTTGCCTGCATGTGTGTCTATGCACCACATTCATGAAGTACCTGTGGAAGCCAGAACAGCGCATCAAATCCCCAGGATCTTGAGGTACAGATGGTTGTGAGCTGCCCTATGGGTGCTGGGAATTAAACCCAGGTTTTCTGAAAGAGCAACCAGTGCTCTTAACCACTGAGCCATCTCTTCAGCTCCCAACCCTGAGATGACTAATTTATTCCACTCCTCCTAGCAGCAAAAATCAGTAGAACTGCAAACCCGTCTAAGTCTGTCTCTCGGTAACTGGGAGTGGGCATGGGTGGGCAAAAGCAAATATTTGCCCAGCACACTCCATCTTGGCTTCCCACTTCCCTGGCTAGTTCACTGACTCTTTGGAATAAGGCCCTATCTGCTGTGTACAGGTGATTTTTAGTGGGAAGCACTCTCTTTGCAGGGTCTCGGGAAGGAGACTCTTGCAGTGGGTTTCTAATTTCTCAGGGGAAGTAGCTCCTGGGATGAATTTGTTCTAATGAGCTCGGCTTTCTCTGGAGCCAGAGCTGCAGGTGCTGCTAGGGCAAACATGATGGCTTCTAGTTTTGTTGTTGTTTTGTAAAAGAAAAGTTTGTTTAACTGTGTGTGTGTGTGTGTGTGTGTGTGTGTGAGAGAGAGAGAGAGAGAGAGAGAGAGACAGAGAGAGACACACACAGAGACAGAGACAGAGAGACAGAGACAGAGAGAGAGAGACAGAGAGAGAGAGAGCCTGCACACATGAGTCCCCTCCAGGCTCTTCTGGGCATGAAAATTAGTGAACATGTTTGAATTCTTTGTGTGATTTTAAATCATGCTGAAATTTTGTTAACATGTCTATATATCTATGAATAAGGCAAAACAGAAGTGAGGAATGCTACATTGATCCGCGTAGAACATACCAGCAGCCTTACCCCCAGGGAGCTCCTTGCTTAGGTAGAATTTAGAGGCCTGGTTTCTGCTGCTTTTGAAGCCGGAACATGATGCAAAACAAGCAAGCTGGACAAAATTTGGAGTCCTGGGTCAGGCATGCCACGGTTGGACATGCCGCTTAGAACCCATCACCAGAAAAATGTAGATTGGACAGGAACTAATTCAGGAAAGCATTATTGGCTTGACATGTTTTTACAAGGTGTTTCGAATTGATTGGTTAATCCTCACACAATCCGGAGCGAGGAGCTGTGGAGGGCTGCCCCTCGTGGTAGCTCACATGCTGGGGCCCTGAACTCCTTGGCTAGAGTAATTAGTCCTCCAGGTGGGGAGCACACTTCCTGCATTGTACCTGCAGATGAGCCCGTATTGTTTCGTGGTGGGGAAGCGGGGGGGGGGCTGATGAACTTTTCAATGTTTCAAATGTAATTAAGGTAAATGTTTTTGCCTTTGTATTTTGAGCAAGACCGTCAGACTGGCTTAGTTCCCTCCGACTCACAAAGGAGCCTCCCGCGCCCCGCCCCTTCTGATCCAGCTCCCATCATTCTTTGGGACTGAGCTCAAGTACGATCTTCTCCAGGAAGCCTATCTGAGTGGCTATGATTTGCTTCTAAGAACTTTATTTCTCTTCTTTTTAACTCTGGGAACGTTTTGGAGATAAAAGAGCTGGGATGCTGGACAGTCACGTTTCTTATGCAAGAATCAGAATGGAACCCGTGACCGCTCTGAGCTAATGGATGTGGCTTCCGATTAAAACACTTTCGCCCAGCCCTGTGTGAAGTGGCGAGTCTACCATTTGTCTTTATGATGATTGGTTGGTAAATATCCCTACATGATCCTGACAGTTTACCAATACCGTGATCTTTTGAAAGCAGAAAACTGTAGCGCTGACACCGTGTACACAAGGAAGATGTTTCAGTGTTTGCTCCCCTGAGCGACCACAGGAAAAGGGCGTAGGGCTTGGCACTTAGGGCTTGTTCTAGCCATCACTGATGCGGCCCAAGGGAGGTGTGAATTGCTAGGCTGTTTCTACACTGGGGCCTGTTCTAAACATTCCCAGTGTCTTTATTTTAATTTTTATGAATATATCTCTGGAGGAGCCCCAAGAAGCTGCATTCCCTGGTACGGAGAATCCATGAACAATTTAGTGAGTAAATAGTTGAAGGCAGCATCCTTCTCCCCATATAGAAACTTGAATTTCTGCTGGGCAGTGGTGGCTCACGCCTTTAATCCCAGCACTCAGGAGGCAGAGGCAGGTGGATCTTTGTGAGTTCGAGACCAGCCTAGTCTATAAGAGCTAGTTCCAGCGCAGGCTCCAAAGCCACAGAGAAACCCTGTCTTGAAAAACCAAAAAAAGAAAAAGAAAAAAAAAGAAAGAAAGAAACTTGAATTTCTCTGTGCAGTCAGGCTAGCGAACCTAAGAGGCTTCTGGCTAAGTCTGCTTTAATGGCCATTCCTATCTCTGTTGCCTGAACAGAGAATCCGACATGGGGGGCTGGTGCAGTCACATTGCTGGGAGACGCCTCGTGGGCTTGTAAAAGTGCAGACTGACTCGTCCTTATCTTGGGACAGAACTTACAGAGTTTGCCTCTGTTGGAACTGCTTTTCTCTCAGGAATGGCAGAGGAGCTTTTTGGCAGCCACAGTCTTTTCCTGTACAATGTCAAAATCTGCTTCCTAAGGAGACGCTGCTGAAAAACGTCATCTTGAAAATTACAGATGGTCTGGAAGAATGAGGGTCACAGAGATGACCAGGGTCAACGTCAGATTGACTCTTCCACAGCCAACCAAAAACCAGTACCGTCACTCAGTGCACTGAGAGAGACTGGATGCGAGAGGCAAGAAGAATGGATCGTAATAACCCTTGTCGTTTGAAATAGAAAGTGCCTGGTCGTAGGGGAAGCTTTGGCAGTATAGTTATCTCAGCCGATTCACCAATACGGAGGATACAGCTGCAAATGTGACCAATAGTGGGCCAAGCCCGTCATTTTCCTTATATTCTGCATCATGCATTTGGGTAAAGGAATAGGCGAGACGGTTCACGTTGGCAGCAACGGAAGTCAGAGTTGGAAAGTCTCTCCGGAGCCTGTTAGCCCAGCTTGGTTTTCCTTGAGGTGACTGTTCTTGCCTGCTGTACATGAATCCTGTAAGACTCTATTATTCTGGCTTGGGTCTGAAATAAGATAGATTAAACAGCACTGCTTTGGAGAAATGATTCAGTCACTACCCATCCAACCATTTGTCCAACATACATGCTAAGTGACAGCTTTACATCCGTTCTGGGCCACTAGGGCTGTCAAAACGAGAGTCCAGGACTCTCCTCCAAAAAACCCCCCGTAATTCCAGCCCCGTAATCTCAAACATCTACGTTAGTTCTGCTAATCCCACCATCCTTAGGAGAACAGGTGTGTCTATAAGATGCCGTGGAAATGCAGAGAAAAGAGCGGTTAGGCCCTAGGAGGAGTCAACGCAGTTAGTGCTTAAGAATGAACGGGTGGTGCTTATTCGTGAGAGAAAGGGAAGAGGAAAACAAAGGGCATCCAGGCAAGAGACAAATGTGTAACGGGCAACGGGCAGGAGAATAAAGAATTCGATGCTGTTTGAAGGGAGACAGGAAGGTGGATATGACGGTTGTCATTAGCCTGAGCTTGACAGGTCGTGAGCAGACATCGCCATGGTGGTGGTGCTGCCATCGCGGCGTATCCGGTTTCTTTTAGTTCGGAGCAGGAAGCAGCACCGCGGAATCCGGACCTGTTACGAAGGCAGCTGTTCAGGCTCCAAGCTGACCTTGTTTCTCTATAACTAGGTAAGCAGGAAGCAAACCATGACACTTTATCAAGAGCAGCAGCCATCCTCTACAAACACACAGACGCTTCTGACATTTCATTCCTTTCTTCAGAAGAATAAGAAGTGCCACTGTTCCTGAATAGACGCGGCCCGTGTTGGAGGATATTGTGTTTCCCGGCTTTTCTTTACAGCCCATTAGAAACTGTATCTGTGCACTGACTTGCTACAAACCGTACAGAGGGAACCCTACTGTTCCATTTGATGCTGAAGTTTTCGAGTTGAAACTGATGTTGACGTAACAAAAGACCCCCTCAACCCCCCACCCCTGAACATACTCAGTTCAGTGCAGACAACTCAGCACAAGAGGGAGCAGCTGCAGGTTCTCACCCTTCGAGAGCTTTGAAGGACAAGAAGCAAATGTAAAAGCAAAAGAATAAAACCTCGGAACACTTTTTTTTTTTCTGACATACACCAGCACTCTCAGGAGCGGTTGGCATCTTATTTTTGTGTTCGCATGTTTTCTTTGAAAACATACTTAGCAAAAATGCCTGTGGCGTCGAAGCCGAGAAGAACTATTCAAACCATGCCCGCCAGCCTTTTGTTAAGCTAGTCCGCCATACTTTCTGATCAGACTTAGTTGTCTGACTGCTGGATTTTTGCAGAAGCCCAGCAGTACCTTTCTTTCAAATTTAAATCAAGCCGGCTTATTTCCACACTGTTCCTCCAACTTGCAACATCCCCCCCCCAGTGATTCCCAAGTTCTTTACCACTGGCTTACCTGTAGTCCAGCTGGCGCACAGAAATTGAAAGAGGACACAAGGGCTCCACAAAAATGGTGTGCGCCAAACTGTTACGCCTTTTTTAGAAATTTTGTCTGTGCGTGCGATGCAGACGAGGACTGGCAGGAAGAGAAACGGGGAAACACGGAGGAGTGCTACCTCGCAAACCACAGCCATTGGGTTAGCACATGCCACACAAAAGGACACCCATCCCTGCCGGAGGCAGAAGCAACAGAACTCCATTGTCTCGGTTGGCTTTCATTCTGGAAAATGTGTTCCTTGGTGTTACCTGCTGTTGGTTGGCTGTACTGCTTGTTTGCTTCTCTCCTTCTCTGTTTTCTTTTTAAAAAATGATTTCTCGGGGGCCGGAGAGATGGCTCAGTGGTTAAGAGCACTGACTGCTCTTCCAGAGGACCCGGGTTCAATTCCCAGCACCCACATGGCAGCTCACAACTGCCTGAAGATCCAGTTGTAGGAGATCTGACACCTTCACACCAATGTACATAAAATAAAGTTAAATAAATCATAAAAATATTTAGAAAAAAATGATTTCTCTCTCCCTCTCTCTCTCTCTCTTTCTCTCTCTCTCTCTGTGTGGGGGTACATGCCAGTATGGGTGCCCCTGAGGACAAGAAGAAGGTATCAGATAGTCTGGAGCTGGAGTTACAAGCAGTTGTGGGTTGTTTCACTTGGGTGCTAGAGATCAAACTGGGGTCATTTGAAAGAACAGTAGATGCTCTTAACCACTGAGCATTATAAGTTCCTTCTGTGTTTTTTCTTTTGAGAAAAGATTGTATATGCGCTCGCTCAAATCCATTCCTCGGATATAGCCACCATCTGCTCCCCAACAGCCTTGGCAAGTTTTGCCATCCACAGATGCAATGAACTCTGCTTTCTCCAGTCTTGGGCTTGCCAGATGCTTCCTGACTCAGTAAAGAATGAAGAAGGACTATGGTATCCGTGTCTATCCCTCCACCCTCCCGCCATTCTCTGTTTGTACTCTATGGTCCTGAGCGCACATATGTGCAAAGACACACCCAGAGACAGACACACACAGACAGATAAATGCCCACAGACACACAGACCTGCAAAAATACATATACAGACATGTAAGACACATACACACAGACACACACACACCGACACAGACTCACATATAGTCAAGCGCACATGTTGAACCTTGTATGAAAACCAGGCACTCACAGGGTACACATTATTTATCCTAATTCCACTAAGGCATAGTTTTTAAGCTTTGAGTTTTTTGGAGGTCATTCCAAGGGAACTCTAAGACAAACATTAATAACCACATGTGATGAACTGGCAGCTGTCCTCAGGGTACCCTTTCTTCTTTGCCTCCTCCTCATCGTAGACCGCTTGGGGTTTGACAGAAGTACGACACTGGGCGGACCTGGTCATGGCACCTGGCAGGGGAACAGTGAGTCGAAAACGATGGTTGCCAAGGCAGAACCATTGGAACCGCTCTTGGAAACTCCACTTCAGAGAGGCTGATGTTTTAACAATATTTATGCCATCATTATTTAAAAGGTTTGGTGCTAAAGTGTGTACTTAAACCAAAGAGGCTGGAAATCATTATTTAAAAGGTTTGGTGCTAAAGTGTGTACTTAAACCAAAGAGGCTGGAAAGGTTTAGGAAGATTGACACAGGATGGGGAGAGAGGGCTCCTGACCTAGGTAACCCTGGGCTTGTTAGAGTCTTTAATTCTGATACTTCTTCTGGGTAGAGAGGTGCTCCCACAGTAGGGGAGGTGGAACCCTGCGTCCTATATGGGACATTGGGTTGTCCATGCCACCTCCTGAACTTGGATGCTCACTGTTCCTCTGTCTTCCTTGATCACCACACCTTTCGGGGTTTATTTTCTCTGGGGTTTATTTTCTCTGTTTGGATACTTTCTTTCCAAACAGTAACTTTCGTCTGTCTCAGATGGGTTGCATTCTCTTGGGAAGGCGAAGGCGATATCATATCACCCTGTGGAGAAACTCAAGGAAACTCAACAGTGAGTAGGCTCAGTTCTCTGATCCCTCCCCCTGGCATTGTTCTTTCTGTTTGATGACCCCTAAGGTACATCCGGGCTTTTCCTTAGCTGGCCCATGGCTTTCCTAACTTGGGCCCTGCCTGTGCCTCTATTCCCCTGCTCTGATGGTGTAGATCTATCTTCAGGCCACTGGAAACGTGTTCATGAAGACCACAGCATTGACAAGGTGCACGGCTCACTAGACAGACCTGACTTTCTGAAACAGACAACAATCAGGTCTTCCAAAGGGTTAGAAAGACTAATATTCATCCTTGGCACACAAGCTTAAAAATGGAAGGGGTGGATATCTCAAGAGCATTTTCCTGTATCCCAAAAATGGGCACCGAGTCTTGATCTGTAGAGGTCACAAGCCTTGCTGGGACATCAAGTCATCATCTACTTATATATGGGGGCTGGTTTGGTTGGTCATCTGTGTTGTGTTCTGGTTTGTGGTAGGGGATTAGGGAGCAGTTTTAACCTCTGCAAAACCACCTTGACATTTCTTTTACATCCATTGAAATGACACAACGCAGTTACATTTGTAAGTACGAATAACCCTTAAAAAGATAAAGGCACATTGGCCCAAAAGAAAGGAGATGGGTTCCGCTGTTATGAAAGGGATCGACCCTTCCTCCCTTCATCTCACTGGTGTGCTAACTGATCAGAAGACAGCTGTGATGATCCTGGAAAGAACCCCCACCCAGAGCTGCTGAATCTCAGCTCCTGGGCAGATTCAGGGTGGACTGGCTTCTTTATTTAACACTGTTTGAAAAAAAAAATTCAACGAACCAAAGAAGACATTGATATGTTCCAAACTAAGTATGAATATGATCTGGTCAGCTCATTTTTCAAACGTTTAGTCAACAAAGGACAAGGAGTACTGGTTTCATTTTTCAGTTTTCCAACTGTCCCGTGGAGAGGAAGATCAATTAGTGGTACAGAGAAGACTGTAGATGATCATCGAGGCCGGGTACATTGCTGAGACCGGTTTAGTTTTAGCTGTGTATGTACTCAGGGCATAACTTGAAGGAGAGGCATCACGGGCCCTTTGTGTGTGTGTGTGTGTGACACAATAAAGATTGATTGGAATGGGGACAACCTGCCTGAATAAAAGAGCTCCCAGCAATTCTGCAGAAGCAGAATTTTACCCGTGTCAAAAGCGCTCATTGACGGTGTCTCCTTCCTGTTCTCTAGATGAAAGGGAGCAGATTCTTAATGCTTACCTCAGTGGCTAAATGCAATCTTAACAAGCTAGCTGGAGAATGTGAGGAATTAGGTAGGTGGCAGCTGTTCAAATTTCTCTGGTCCTTTCCGGAGAACCTTGGACTTTTATAGGAATATCTTCAATGTCGAAGAAGAATGGAAAAAAAAGATACGTTTCCCCCCCCCCCCCACACACACACTTCTGATTTGGGAATTGAGTTTTAAAACGCAATATCTACAAAGCACATCAAATGTTTTGTAAGGAGTTTTGTTGTGTAAGGAAAAAAAAGATTTTTTTTTCTTTAATCAGCAAGTCTCATAAAGTCGACAGAAAGTCACTGGGTGAGGATGTCAGAATTGTTTTTAAGGCTGAGGTATAAAAAATAAGACGAGTCGTGAGGAAAAAACTCAGAAGGGTTGTTACTAGGTAACTAAAAATTTCCCTCCGTAGGGGTAGATCATGTACAGACAGACGGTAAATTTATCTCCTATGTCCCCTGCGTGTGCAGGAGGCAGCTCTCCGACAATGTGTTTGACCCTTGGGACCCAAGCAGCTTGGCTCACAGCGCCTTCTTCTGCCTTCAGCAGCATGAACAGCGAGGGGCACCCTCCGCCCTGGCTTTGGTCGGGTTCACTGAGTGAGCGGGTGCCCATGTGGATGTCTCTGTCTCACCACACTCTCCATCTTCTGCAAGGGTTCCACGCCCTTCACAGGCCTCCTTGACCCCGCTTCCACCATTCCTTATCGCCCAGGGAAGCCTGGGCAAGCTATAAATCAGCGGTTTGTATAAATAAAATATAAATATAAATCGGCTTTGATCGCGTTTGTACATGTGTTTCTTGAAGGCAGATTGCAGATTGAAAGGACTGGTGCTTGGACTCTAAATTCTGTCCCTCTTGGTATGGGATAGGAGCGGAAGAGGAAAGGGCGGAACCTTGTGAAATTTTACTCTCTCTCCTAAAGGTATCTGAGGATCATTCGTCTTGACAGTTCAAAAACTGTTTACTGCCCTGGGGTTTCCTAGGAAGTTCAGGTGTCTTTGAAATTGTCTCAAAAATCAAAAAGAGTCCGCAGTATTTGTGTTGAGGTTCAAGCAGGGTTAGAGCCGGGAGGGGGAAGACACCTAAGCAATCAGGGACGATGAAAAGTGTTTGTTAATTATAGATTTTTCACTTTCTTCATTCACGAAAACACGCAAAGCGGATCCATCCTTAAATCATATGTAAAGTGTCACTGTGACAGTGGGAGGAAAACACAAAGGAAGGAGGAGCAGACACCATCCACAGCGTCAGGCAGCCGTAGCGTTCAGCTCCAGGAGGTTTAGCCAAGATGGCGTTGTGTCATTGAGAACTCATCTTGCTGGTAGGTGAGGCGAAAGGAGACAGTAAAATAGCAAAGTCTTCCTCAATTATTGTTATTGTTTTAAAATTATTTCTTTGATGTGTTTGGGCATTTGGCTTGCACGTATGTCTGTGTACCATGTGCACGCCTGGTGTCTGTGAGGCTCAGAAGAGGACGCTGGATCCCCTGGAGCTCGAGTCATGGATGGTTGTAAGTCATGAGCTATTATGTGGGTGCCGGCACTCCAGCCCTGGTCCTTTGCAAGAGCCCTGGCTGCTCCTCATCGCTGAGCCATCTCTCTAGCCCCTTTCTTGGCATTTTTGGGGTAAAGTCTCACCTAGCCCAGGGTGACCCCAAACTCGTTGCACAGCTAGCTGGAAGTAATGTGGAAATTTGGGTCCTCCTGGCCCTACCTCCCAGGTGCTGAAGTTACAAATTTGTGCCACCATGCTTGAGCTTTTAAAAGTCTTTATTTGTTTATTTATTTGTTTTTTATTTAAGATCAGTTCTCACTACCTGTAAGGCTGGCCTTAAACTGGTGGCAGCCTTCCTGCCGTGGCCTCGCCAGTGTCACCACACGTGGACTGGGAGACATTTTTAATTGGCTTAATTCTATGAAACATGCCTCATCTATGGATTGTAGCAAAAATATATTCTCTTAGATTGTCTTTACCATTGCCTTTCGGGAGAGTTTCCTGTCACGGTCAAGTCCCGTCATCACCTGTCTACAGAGTATCACGTTTTCCTGCTGCATGATATCTATTGGGCTTGCAATCTGTGTGGGATCACTGTTCACATTTTGAAACAAATGACTGTCAATTTTTTAAAAGATTTATTTATTGATTATGTATACAGTATACTCAGTAGTCTATCTGCATGTATGCCTGCAGGCCAGAAGAGGGCACCAGATCTCATAACAGATGGTTGTGAGCCACCATGTGGTTGCTGGGAATTGGACTCAGGACCCCCTGGAAGAGCAGGCAGTGCTCTTAACCACTGAGCTATCTCTCCAGCCCCAATGACTGTGAATTTTTGAAGATTTGTTTTTATTACTTTAAATTAATTATGTGTGTGTGTGTGTGTGTGTGTGTGTGCGCGCGCGCGCGCGCTCGCCCAGGGGGGGGAGGGGGAGATGGAGTGGAGCAAGGGTGAGTGAAGATGCCTTGGAGGCTGGAGGTGTCAGATCAGATCAGTCTTGAGTTGGTGTCACAAGCCGTTGTGTCCCCCCCCCCCAAACATGGGTACTGTGAACTAAACTCAGGTCCTCTGAAAGGGCAGTGTGGACCCTTAATCTGTACCTTCCCATCAGCCCCTCAACTGTAAACACTAGGGCAGAGACCAAGCTGCTCTGACTCAACCCAGGGATTTTTGATGCAGGCTCAGGAGGGCCAGCGAGATGGCTCAGCCGTTTAGATGCAGGGCTGGCCGGAGGACGTTTAATGAGTGAATAACTGTAACGAATTCTCTGTATACCTCCCCTCAGATTCCTAAACTATGTGAAATTTCAATGCATATGATCAGGTTTCCACAAGAGAGGGAAGACGATGCAATTTGGCTGCTTGGAGTTTTGATATGATTTTGGAAATAGGATTTAGAAGGATCTGCAAGTTTATGTAAATCAATTGCCTTTAAATTGACCCTTCAAGCATTTCTTTGTAAGTTCTGGCAAGTGCCACTCCATGGAGATATCACTGTTAAAAGGTTCTGGAAAGGAAACACTTGAGCTGTCCTCACTGAGGAAAAACCTGTATCACCGTTAAGCGGAATCGTCATGTCCTTCTGAAAGTGCTCAGTGGTCTGGGCTGTGCTCTGGCCTGGGTGGAGAGCCAAAGTCCCCTGGAAAACACTGAGATGCAATGAAAGGAGAAGGACATTTGGGGCCCAGTGAAACATGAGTTCTAGGCTTAGTCTTGCTACTCCATATCGGTGTGACACTGGGCACAGGCTCTCGCCTGAGCCACAGCTTTATTCATGGTTGAGCAGAGCCATCAGGAATGTGTTGTAAGCAGATGGCCGTGGATGACAAGGACCTAGCACGTGCAGGAAATTTGTTAATTTCTTGGTGTAGCTTTTCTGGAGGTCACTTAGACAATGGGACCAAGCCACACCATTCATCTTTACAAAGGGAGTCTGCTGGCCTGGGTGGATCATCAGCCCAGTCACTAACACTAGTGATCATTTTCTAGAAGTTTCCATACTGTCACTTGGAGCTCAATC
The DNA here is from genome assembly GCA_028555095.1 of Dicrostonyx torquatus. Classification (NCBI taxonomy): domain Eukaryota; kingdom Metazoa; phylum Chordata; class Mammalia; order Rodentia; family Cricetidae; genus Dicrostonyx; species Dicrostonyx torquatus. Next base: position 6,975,839 of record JAQHUG010000020.1, on the reverse strand, counting down.
TCCGTTGTCTGAGTTAGGAACAAAGGAATACATCACTAAAATTATGTCTGAGAACCCTAGATTTTGGTTCAGTTGTACCTGGAATAAAATCCAAGGGACAACCGACATTGAATTTCACATTTTCTATTAACTTTCTCGACTGGTGAGTTTAGTTTTATGAAATCTAGATTAGAATACTTGTGTGTTTGCCTTTAAGCCATAATTAGTTTTTTTCAAAGCTAAAATGTGTCCTTGCTTTTGTAGAGCACATGTTAAGATACCTTGCTGGGTGCTTGGCCTCGGGCCACACACCATAACACGTTTATCACCCACAAATTGTTCAATGGGTAGGAAATGTTACACATTTATCTATTTTCTTGCAAACCTTTGCATTGCCAGAGGCTAAGAACTTGGGGAAGAGACGAACAATCGTCTTCTTGATACCATTTAGAATCGGCTGTGGCTCATATTAAGAGTTTGGTTGTCTCTTGCATACTTGCTCTCGTTACTAAAATTGGGGTATCCAAACTTTCCTTTATAAAAAGAAAATCTATGTTTCATTGGGAGATAAACAATTCTCTTTTTGTTCAAGAAACTGGCTTAGATTTTAATAACCTACAGCCTCCCATCTGCTCCACCTATAAACTGTACATACAATTTATCATCATGACAGGATGGTGCCAGGTCAGAATCACTGGGCAGGAACGGCATCCTGAGTCCATTCTCTTCTGAAAAAGTCACTGGGTCCTTTGTCACTCCGACCAGGTTACTGTGCAGTCTGGAGAGCTGGCATGGGCTGTGCAGGAAAGGAGCCTGTGCCCCCGGCCCCCAGACCCCAGAACTGGATGAGTGTTTTAGAAAGAGATATGGCTAGGCATAAAACAAGACACTTTTTCCAGCTCCCTGATCTTACAGCATTTGCCCTAATTGTCTGACAGCAGTACAGATGAACAGCCAGAGGTAAAGAAAGAAGATCTTGTATCAAAGTTATTTGACAACAAAATGGTTGTCTGTCTGTCAGTTTCCAAATGTTTGAAAAGAAGCTAATTGGTGGAAAACAGAAAGGATTCTAAACACTGACCACATCATAAACAATTAGGGTTTGCCCATGGTGGCCATCTCTTCAAGTCAGTGCTCTGTCCCTTTAAGGGGAGTGTGTAAGAGCCAGCTGCAGGTCTGTGGTGCTCTCTGAGCCTCTCTCTGGGATCCTGTCCTGCATTACAGCTGTCTTGCTGCATTGCTTGTGAATTCCAATAAAATACGGGTTGCATTAAGCTAACCCTTTCCGTTGGAATCTCCTACAAGGTTGTGATTAGCTCTGTAGAAATGAGGAAAACTTGAGTAACAAGAGAAAAAAACTACAGAGGGACCAGATGTATGATTTTTATAGAATCGTGTTATAGGAGGCTCAGACTGTGACTCCAGGGCTGAACCACCTCGTCAACAGGCCAGGTATCTGCACAGCCAGCAGGGAGTCCGGAGCATGAGCTGGTGCATCCAGAGCACAAAAGAAGATGGTCTTTGTTGGGAACCAAATCCTGTGTGGATAATTTAAGCAATGCTGGGATGTGGGATGCAATCCCTGTCAATCTTGTGTGTAGGAATCTGTGGTACTGATGTAAGCACTCTAGACAGCCTATGTATTTTTATTTATTAAATCCAGTTCTCAGCAGACTGATGAGCAGGAGAGCAAACAGCACCCTCCATCCCTTTGTTGAACCTGGTGTTCCACTCTGTTCACAAGTAACTTTGGCAAGTGATGGCAAGATTTGACTATCATGAAGAGAGACCATGTGTGCATGCCTCCTAGAATTTGACCATCATGAAGAGAGACCATGTGTGGATGCCTCCTAGAATTTGACCATCATGAAGAGAGACCATGTGTGCATGCCTCCTAGAATTTGACCATCATGAAGAGAGACCATGCGTGCATGCCTCCTAGAACGAGCTTCCTCAATTTGTAAAAGTATTTGATGAATCCTTTTGGCCACCAATAACTTTTTTCAGCTGCCTCTCAAGCAAGAAATGGAGGCCCCAGTGAAAGGCGGTAATCGTGAGTGGTCCGTCATGCAAGCAAGAGAGTAGCCTGGTTTGAATCTAAGCTTTTGATTCTGGAAGTCGATCTTAGCCTGTCTTCTTCACCCAGGCCAATGGAATGAGTTTCTGTGGCACGATAGGGTCAGGGCTCAATGCACAGTGCCCGTGATGTTGTCAGGGTCTGCTCCAGGTCCCGAGGACCCTATCAAAGATGCTCAGAGGAAGGCAAGGCCCCCAGGAGGGAAGTGCATTGGGTAAAACTGGCCCTGGGCTGAGAAACAGGAGTCCAACACTACCTTCTATCCTCTGTCCTCTGTACCCCACCCTTCCTCAAACTTTAGATTTATCTTTTTAGATCAGATACATTTTAAAGAGGATTTTTTTGGGGGGGGGTGTTCTAGCACACAGCCATCCTAGACAGATTTAATTGTATTAAAGAAATAGATTAGCTCACACGTGTCTTTCCCAACTATAATTTTCTGTTGTCATTAAAGTTATAAAATTTGTATCACCTGTCCTAGTTAGGGTTATCATTGCTGTGATGGAACAACGTGACAAAGCAGCTTGGGGAGAGAAGGGTTCAGTTGGCTCGCACTTACACACCCCTGTTCATCATCAAAGGAAGTCAGGACAGGAACTCAAACAGAGCAGGAACCTGAAGGCAGGAACTGATGCCAAGGCCAGGGAGGGGGGTTTCTCAGTGATGTGTTCTGCATGGCTTCCTCAGCCTGCTCTCATATAGAACCCAGAACCACCAGCCCAGGTGTGGCACCACCCACAATGGTTGGGCTCTCCTCCTATAAACAGCCAGATCTTCTGCAGGCATTTTTTCAAGTAAAGTTCCTTCCTCTCTAGAGACTCCAGCTTGTACCTTGTTGACATAAAAATCATCAGGCACATCATCCAGTCTAGAACTTACATTTTTAAAATTTTGTCCTTTAAAAAAAACATGAGATTATAATATAATTACATTGTTTTTCTCTTCCCTTTCCTCTCTCCAAACTCTCCCATAAAACCCTGTTTACTCTCGCTCAAGTTCATTGCTGTGGAATAATCCTTCCATACACTGTGTAAATCACAGTGTCTTTGGTTTAATAAAGAAACTGGCCAGTAGCTGGACAGGATAAGGTTAGGCAGGAGAACCAGATTTAGGACACTGGGAAGAAGAAGGGCAGAGCCAGAGGAGTTGCCAGGAGATGCAGGGAGAGCAGGACATGCTGGAGGACAGAGAAAGCCATGAGCCATGTGGCAATGCGTAGATTAAAAGAAATGGGTTAGCTTCAGTTATAAGAGATACTTAGTAAAAATCCTGAGCTATCAGCCAAACAGTTATAATTGATATCAATCCCCTTTGTGATTATTTGGGAGCAGGTGCCAAGACACAGAGAAACTCTGCCTATAGTTCATGCCCTCTCTTTCCATTAATTGTTGATATATATATATATATATATATATATATAGAGAGAGAGAGAGAGAGAGAGAGAGAGATTGTTTTTTGAGATAGGATTTCTCTATGTAGCCCTGTCTGTCCTAGAACTGACTGTGTAGATCAGTCTGTCCATGAGCTCAGAGATCCAAGCGCTTGGATTGAAGACACCACATCTGATATGTTTTTATTTAAATTTGTTTATGTGTATGGATGTTTGGCCTGCAAGAGTATGTCTCAGGTCCCCTGGAGTTACAGACAACCGTGAGCTGCTGTATGTGTTCTGGGAATCAAACTGGCGTCCTTCGAAAGAACAATGAATGCTCGTAACTGCTGAGTCAGCCCTCCAGCCCATACATTTCTAAACCTGCACGGCCTGCATGATGTTACCCTGGTGCATGTTTTCAGGACGGACCACGTGGTGCTGTCTTCACTTCAGCTGTCTGGGTAGAGCTACTGCAGGGATGCCAACTGATTCCCACATACTTAACTGGCTACGGAGACATCTGGGAAGCCTTGACAATCTACTCTTCACGCCGAGTGGTTTGACAAGGTGGAGAAACAGAACTCTGAAAAGGACAGCATCTAGAAGGAAGCAGTGCATTTGGATTTCTCACCACGCCCGTTGTGTTCATCCCAGAAGTAAGGGAAGGATTCTGAACTAACAGAATCACGTGGGTTTCTGCTGCTAGGGAAGGTCTCTCTTTGTAGCTGATTTGAGTCGGAAGCTGGGAGCCGGCATTCTCGCTGCCGCTCCTGGATGACAGTGTGATGGTCTGTAGATGCGCTGTCTTCCTTGTGCTTCTTGGTCAGATCAGCATGAGACACTTCCAGATCCTCCTTCCTCAACAGCCATTCCCTGTTATCTTGCTTCCTTTCTAGCACAGCTGGCTACACTTTTCCCAAAGAAAGTCAAAAACGGGGTTCACCACGTCCTTCTAAAGTACTACAAGGTTATCTGGAAAACTGTTCATATGTTTCTTTACACATAAGTGTATTTCCCAGCCCTCCATACTCAGCAAGTATTAAGAAAAAAATCTCAGTGAATCTCCCCATTTCTGATAACCTCTTCCTGTAGCTCCTCAGCTGAAGGATACTGTGTCTTTCCACCAAGGAGCAAGCGAGATAGCTCTGTGAACAGGAAGGAGTTGTCTAGAACAATGCGTGTGCGCTGGATTTGTTCGTGGAACCTAGGGATGCTGGGGATAAGATACACAAGGAATTGGAGCCAAGTCTCAACTTCTCTCCTTTCATTTCCAGAGGAGCTCTTGGTTCTCCTGGGCAAAGGAGGGCCTCCGGAGCTGGGGGCTGAGGAGAGCGGGGAATCCAGCCTTGCTGTGGCTTCAAATCTCCCACACTAGGCATGGGAGGCCACGTGAGCCAGGCTGTTGGAGCTGTGGAGTAGACAAGGCTGTGTCCAGAGCCTGAAGTGTAAGGACACCGGGATATAAAGAAGAAAACAGCAGTTGAGTTCAATTATTGCTGGCTCATTCCCACCGGAGACTTGTCTCCAGGGGCATGACGGGAGGACTCCACAGAATGACTGTGCATCTTTAGCCCAGCAGGGACGTGCAACACTCCAGTCCCTCACCCTGTGAACAGCCTTCATTTCATTCTGTTGGGGGTGGGGAGGGCGCGGTGTACGGGAAGTGGCATTTTGGGGTATGCAAGATGGCTGTTTTGGCTGCTGGGCCATGGAGAACATTGCTAGCAAAATATAACTCTTAATCAGAGGTGTTTATTCACGGTGGGAGCCACTGCGGGTCACGCTGTTTGCTTGGTGCCACTTGGTCTGCCTCGCTGCCTTCCTGGACAGGAAGTCCTTAAGATTAAAGATTATATTTTTATGGTTGCATGCCTGCCTACTCTAAGCTATTAGCCGAAGAGAAATGTAGCTAGAAGTCCATTTGCAGAAAGGATATTAACAATCATTTGTGTGTGTGACACAATGAAAAATAAGGGGAAATCAAGGAGAGGCATAGAAGGAAGAGGGAGCCAAGTCATTGTTTGGGGTATTGGAATATTTCTGTCGCCTTTTCTCATTTGCGATCGGTGTTACATGTGTGATTAAAAAAAATTGAAAAAGAACGTAGCATATTGGGCTGTTAGCAGATAAAGGATTTCATCTTTCCTTCCACAGTCATCTCTCATAAACCATTGCTTTTGCAGCATTACATCCGGACAAATGGAAACCAGTCAACATTTGTAAACTAAGTCTGCAGGTGCCTGCAGGAGGGAGAGGCTGCCTGTCCCTCCCCCCTCTGCCTCTGCTTCTTGGAAACCTGGTTTCTTCATACAAGCCTGATGGGTGAGTTATGGTTTGGCATTTCACATTAACTGAGCCACTCGGGTTTATATTTTCACGTTTAATATTTGTCAAAATAAGGTAGCAAGCACAATGTATGAATGAGTGCCGCTTTTAAAAAACCCTTAGCCTTTCGGAGAGAATTATGACTGCTCCAAAAAGAAATTAATCTTTTCCCAATGTGTGTTGCTTTTATGTTGTACGTGAGAGTCGTAACTCTGAAAATTAGATTTAGGAGCTGGCTGAGATTTGGGGAGTTCTGTACATATGTACGTGTATATTGAGGTACTTGGGTCACCTGAGACAAAACTGTGTTGACAGTGTCCACGAAGAAGTTTCCAGACACTTGATGCCTCCTAATTTGCTGTTTGCCTTCAGTGAGTCACAAAAGCATCAAAATAATCGTTAGTGTGGAAAGCGACTTAATTAAATAATTCCCATGTTTTAAATGAGAGCGACTGACTTTGAACGTGGGCCAGTAATTATCCGCATTAATCTAGTGCCATTAGAAAACTAGATGATGAAAAGTTTGGCCTTAAAAGAAGGATTTCTTTCTGAAAGGAATATCATAGCAGCTTCATGGTCCAAGCAGGAAAATCACTACAAGTTGAAAGATTGTAACATTTGGTTTAAATGCATGTTTTTTTAATATATATATGTATGTGTAATATATTTGAAATTTTTTAAAGGGAAAAATAAGAGGAGAAATGCAAAAAGAAGAGAGTAGTTACTGATGACCTGTTCATTGGATAATAGCCATAACTGTATTGCATGTATCTGTAAGCACCTGTCAATATTACCGGTTTCCAACTGGGACCTTTAATGCTATCTGCACATATTATAGCAACATTATTTTATTTAGGGAGCATCCTCTGGTGGCTTATTTAGTTTTGGTACTCTCCCTTGAAGTAGCAGGGACGGTCGCATTATTGCTCCTGCCTACACGCTTTGGCTGGGGAGGGGAGCAAGTCTAGACCGAGGGGAGTACGGTACACTTGTGTCTTCTTTCTTCCCTTATTTTAAAACTGCCCCACCGCCTCCTTGCAGACGGTGCACTTAAAGCCCCCACACTGTTCCCGTCTATTAGTGAACGCCAGGATGCTAAATTGACCTGGGGCTTTACCCTGTGACAAACAGTTCTGAAGGGTTTCAGGTGTGAAATTGCTCGCTCGGTCTTTATGGGTTTCATCTGTGGATACCATCTTATCCATCACAGGTCCTGAGCAGTGGAGCTTAGCCGCTGAAATATGGTCCATTTCCTATGGCACTCGAAGTGCGACTTCCTTGCAGGTCACAAAAGCCAAATTTTTGTGCTTATCGGACAGAGTGGAGAATGTCAGCTTTCCTGTTATTCTCCTCCTTTTTGTCTCGATAGAGATTATTTTCTTCATAAACAAAAGTGGACATTCTATGCTGGGGCTGGAGCAGGTTGGGTGGGCTAGGCTTATGGCCTGTGACCCTGGATGACAGGTCAATGGACTGGCCACCGGGGATGTGCTCAGCAGGTGAACTCGCTTGTGCTGCTGAGCGCAATATTGTCCCCAGGCTCTCCCCCAGCTGCACATGACTAGTGCGATGTGAAATCGCTTCCCTGGCAAGCTACAGGTTCTCCGTGTTTCCAGCCTGGTCCATGTGCATGTTTTCCCCATCCTAGCAAGTCAGAAGCACACAAAAGGACGTCAGTAGCTCCTAACGCCTACTTTCCAGGTTTCCCATCACCTTTTATTTGAGAAGGAAGATGAGCAATGTCTACCGTATGCCCTCTTCTCTTTTCTTTTTTTCTCCAAAGCTAAATTTATTAATAACAGTGTAACAGAACATGGTAAAAGAAAAAAAAAAGTTGAGGTGCCTGGCTCAGTAAAGATCTCTGACCACTCTCCCTTTTGAGACATCTCTACTGTTCTAGGTAGATTCTCACAGGTATCAGCATGTGTGTGTGTGACTCCTCGCCAGAGCAGTGGAACGCTACCCCGCATCCTGAGATTGTTGCCAGGTCACTGTGAGATAGAAGGGAAAGGCCCAGAGATAAAAAGCTGGGGAGTTTGTCAGCCCAGGTGTGTAAATGAAACAAAACAAATCAGAGAGATCAGAATGGGGAGGAGAAAAATGAATAAAAATCCCCAAACCAAAACCAAAACTGAAACAAACCACCCAAAAGCCTCAAACCAACCAGCCAAACAAACAAAAACTAAACACCACACAAAAGCAAAAAAAAAAAAAACAAAACACCCAAAACTATAAAAACTAATTAAAATCTTAGCGGTCCCCTCTCCTCATCAGAGTGGCTCCCACTGGCAGCGTTGAATAGTTAGTCCTTTTGTTTTTAGGGCAGGAGTTCCCACAGCTTACAAACAGAACAATAGGCCCTGCTTGGGAGCTTGCAGACAAGTGCAGGGAGCATGCAGAAACATCCTGGGCTCTATTGAAGCAGCAGCTGTGGGCAGCTTCACTTCTGACCTGTGGGCACCCTCTGGGGTGGCCAGGCTTCAAGCCTTTCACCCTGGCCTGGACCTGCTTGCTATTCACAGGGTGGAAGCTGGGCCAGTCTGCCAGAAAAGGAGATGCCGCCCTGGCTGCCATCAGAAGCGGGAGCAAAATGAACGGCGTGGGGGCAGGCTTTCAGGATGGTGTGAGGCTCCTGGGAGACTTTCATTGCTGGTGATCCTTTTAGATCTCCAGCACGGATTGATAGCCTTTATTTGAAGCTATTGTCAACACAGATGGCGCTGGGTTTGGAATGCAGAGGCAGACAAATCCTGTTTGTGTTTATACAGTTTATGCTTTTGTTCTAAGAGATTTAACTGTGATGTTATCTGCTCATTAAAACCGATTACAGCACACACACTGAGGCTCATGGATACACTCACGATAAATATGATTAGCTAAATGGCCATATCACCGCACACACATTGGTAAGTACACATAGCCTAAAGCACTGTTGCGCGTGAATTTGAGGCCTTGAGAGATTTTTCAAGCATCCGAGCTTCATGCGAGCTCTTCCCTTTCGATACAGTGGTTGTGTTGCTAAGGGGGGAAGGTTTGAAATGATTTCATTTTAAAGATTGAAAAGTGTGCCCGGATGATTTATTTTTCTGTCTGTGTGTCTGTCCTGAGACGGGGCTGGAATCATGGCTGGCTGGCATCTCAGTCATCCAGACTGGCTTCTAACTCGTGGGAGATCTTGTTGCCTCTGCTCCAGAGCGCCGGGACAGCAGACATGTGCCGACCTGCTGGAATTAACATCTGCTGTTCTGACGTAGTGGAAGAAGGATGATGGTTCCTGGACTTCCTCTATCTAGACTCAGGACCAGTTGGCGGAAGATGTGTGTCCCTCAGACAGGAGGGCCTTGTGGGCACTTTGGTGTTTTCACTGGGAGCAGTGAGACCCAGTCTGTCAGGCCACACACTGAAGGGTGTAGTCAGTTCAGGCACCTCTACCTCAGCACTGATCTTGCACCCTGGAGGATTTAGATCTCACATTTGTTCTGACTGGCTGGGCCATCATCCCCAGTCCCTCTCCTTGAAGCTGACTTCTCCACCTAGGGCTTGTTCTCCACCTAGGGCTCGTTCTCCACCTAGGGCTCGTTCTCCACCTAGGGCTCGTTCCGTGGTCCCTCTTTGTCCTTGGTACCTCTTGGGCTATTCCTTATTGCCTTAGAGGATGCTCTATCAAGTCCTGTGAATGTATCTTTTGGTCTTTCATTCCCTGAGACACCTGAGGGTGGTGGCTTCATTTCTGGTCACCAGGATGTGCCAAGTCTCTCTCATCTGCAGATGTCCCATAGAAGTATACTGAGTGAACGGTTAATAGGGATTTGCAGAGGGGCAGGAAGCACAAGGCAGGTGGTGTAGCGCATGCTCAGGCCGGTGTGCAGTTCCCTCCTTCCAAACCACGGTTCCCCAGGTGCTGGTATCATCACAACCTGGTGGCTGGTGGCTTAGCACTCCCTGGCACATGTTTCTGAGGACGGCCGTTATTTTTTTTTAAGACATCAAAACTTCACAACAGAAAGAAAATGACCAATATGAATGTTCCCGTGGGTCTGCATTATAGGAGTCTAGAGTCAAAGTGGGGGCAAGGCTATGCTGCCTCTACGACCTCAGGAGCCATCCCTTCTACTTCTTCTAGGAGCTCCAGGTGTCATGTGACTTGTGACTATGCTGTATCACTCTGCTTCTGTCTCTGCTGGCTCCTCCTCTCCAGGTGCCTCTTCAAAGCCAGCCTAGAAGACACGGGCTGGGCTCTCCTTGAGATTCTTGTGTTAATTGCATCTGCAAGGCTCTGGTCATGGATAGCCCTTTGGACACTGCACAGGTCGGGAGGCAAGGCTCAAACAGCTGAGGGGAGATATTCAGGGGCAGGAGGAGTTGTGAGCTCTCTAGTCTTATTCTGGGTGATCTTACGTTCCAGGCAGCGAGTTCGTAACTTCCTCCTGTGGCTTCAAGATGGCATTATTTTTCATCTCAGGATGGAATTTACGTCACTGCTTTTCCATGAATGCATAGGTGATATGAGGCATTGGGAGCCGTTTCTCCCCTCTCCCTGTCTTATTTACAGCAAACTCTTCATGGTAGAATGATAGTCAGGCCTGAGTCACCGTACACTCAGCTATGCAGTTGCTATGAAATCAAGGGCCAAACCCTGTGACCTTGAGATTTGGATGGTCCTGGGGGTGTCAGGCAGTAAGGCCATCTGCTAACCTGTGCTCCTAAACTACGCATTATCCCTTATACCGAGTTGTAGCAGGCTATGCTGAACCCATGCAAATTTCCCCTCTAGTTTAGCCTTTCCTGCTGCTAGTTTGGTGGACTGTATTAATTATGACAAAGAGAGATGGTAGGCTAGTTCAGCAGGCAAAGGTGTTTGCTGTCAAGCCCGAGGAAATGCATTTGATTCTCCGGGACCCACATGATGGAAAAAACTGACTCCTTCAAGTTGCCCCACAAATTCCCCCCCCCCCACACACACACAGTAAAGAGGTGTATGGGGGCAACTCCTCTCTACTCTATGCAGGGCTGGAGTCATCAAAACTCTTGGTCTTCTGCAGATCCATGCTGAGGAGAAAGAGAACCCTAGAAACATTTATTCTAAAGCACTGTACATGGTATGCAATTTTCTCAGACACCGCCTAGTCCTCTGAGCTCTTCTCAATGGAGAACCGGACTCCACTAGCAAAGGATACCGCTGACGTGTGTACCATGATGGGCTTTTTTCATCCTTTGTACTTATGGGGTCAGTTTGCAGTTAAAGACTCATCAGTAAAATTATCCCAGCACCTCGGAAGGGTCAGTTAAAAATGATTCAGTTCAATTGGATTGGTCATAGACATGTTGATAAGGAATTGTCTTGATTGATGACTGATAAGGGAGAGTCCGGTCCATTGTGGGTGGCACCATCATCCCTAGGCAGGGAAGCATGGGCTAGCTGGGAAAACTAGCTGACCGTGAGCCAACCCATAGGCCAGTAGGCAGCCTTCCTCTGTGGGTTCTGCTCCAGCTGCTTGCCCCAGCACTCCTCAGTGATTGGTTGTTACCTAGAAGTGCAGCAGATCTTCTACAAGTTCCTCTGTGATTGTGGCATTCATCACAGCAACAGGAACAAACTAGAAGACGATGAAACAGTCAAGTTAGCATCTCAGGACACGGTTGCCCTTACTCTCAACCAGATCCTCCGAATTTAAGGAATCTTGGTCAGAAATATTTACAAGGGACCAACCCATTAAGTTGGGAGTCAGTGTGTGCTCCTGATGACGTGACAGGGGACAGATAGAGAGAGCTAGGATGTCTCTACTATGAAAGCTTGAATTGCATACATACCGAATCCAGAACAAACAGAAAGCTAACTCTATTTGAAAGTATCCATTGATGCACAATATCGCCGGAATCCTCAGAGACAGGCTAGGGAATGTGGAACAAGAACATATTAGTCAGGGTTCTCTAGAGTAACAGAACTTACAACATGAGTATTTACAAAGGAAATATATACAAAGGGGATTTATTGGAATGGCTTGAAGGTTGTGGTCCAGCTAGGGAGTAGCTCTGAATGGAAGCGCCAAGAACCCAGTAGTTGTTCAGACCATGATGCTGGATGTCTCTGCTGGTCTTAATATATCAGACTCCTGAAAAAGTAGACTTTAATGCCAGTGAAGGAATGGACGTACCAGTGAGGTGAGAGCAAGCAGGCAAGGGGCAAATCCATTCCTTTACTCTGACCTTACGTAGGTAAGCTTCCCGAAGAATTCATGGCCCAGTGTAGAGGTAGGTCTTCCCAGGTCAAAAGTCTAGATTGCCGCTTGTCTTCCCACCTCAAAAATCCTACTTAGAAGCACATCTCCCCACTTCAAATTGAGCAAAAATTCTCACACATGTGCCACATTTGGGGCTTTTAGTTAATTCCAGGTGTAGCTAAGTTGACAACAAGAATAGCCGCCATGATAGACTATTGTGTGAAAAAAAAAGCCAGGAGGCACAGTGGAGTGAAACATTGTATGGGAATGTAGCAAGAAGGACCTCGAGTAGGGCTCGTAGGTGGTGGTTGCACATAGTGAGGCCAAATTATATAGTTTTTGAACTTCTTACTCAGAGGAGGACTTTTTACGTGATTTTAGGGACACAGAAGTATTTAAGTTCAGAATTAAGTCAAGATTTGATGAAACAGCCTTTTTTCTTTTTATAGTTCTCTGGGTCAGTCACATAATAAAGGATTTAGGCAAAGTGGGGATGGGATACCTGGAACTTTAGAGCTGCCCCTGAAAATTGTGCTGTTCGCACCCAAATTCCCTGCAACATTTTCTAACTCAGGCTTTTCTAAAGAAAAATCAGTTTATTTGAAATCTGTGTAACTCTCCTTTGCTTTTTTATTCCCAATAAAATCACACATTTGCCATAAGGATTAGAATCCTGACTAGGAGAATTTCCCCGTGAACTATTCAACTCAGTGTTTAATATTTCATCCCTGTTGGTTTGGGGTGGCCTTACGGCTTGAGTCTGTCCTCTTTGTGGTCCAGGGGTGACAGGAACACAGTTCTCTTAGAAGAGACAGAGGGAGGGTCCAAAGGGAGGAAGAAACATTTGTGAGTGCTCACAGTTCTTTACAGTTAGAATAACCTGCAATAGATATCGCTCTCCCGGGTTTACAGACTGGAAAACCCAAGCTAAATCATATTGCTTAGGATTACAGAAGTCAGAGAGGTTGCCATTGGGGTTCATTCCAGAATTGGCCCCTTGGGATCGGGTCTCTCAGTCACCACCCTTGTTTAGACCACAGCAATATGAGTCTTAATTTCTTTTGCCACTGTGACAAAATGCCCAGCAAAAATAATTCAAGAGAAGGATTTGTTTTGGCTCATATTCTGGAAGTATAGGTCATTGTGGCAGGGGAGACATGGGAGCAAGAGTATAAGGTAGCTGCTCAAATGCACCTTCAGAAAGTGAAGAGAGAGAGAGAGAGATGCTGGCTCTCAGCTGAATTTCTCTAGTTTTCCTTTCCTTTGGTCCAGGATCCAATGCCCAGGGTATGGAGCCTCTTACATTCAGGGCGGTGGGCTTTGTTTATCAGCTAAACCTCTTGGGAATGCCCCCAAGGGAGCACTCCGAGCTGTGCCACCTAGATTATTCTAAATCCAGTCAAATTGACCACGAAGTCAAATTGACCTTTAGCTGTGGTGGTTTGAATGGAAATGTGTCACTGGGGGTGGGCTTTGATGTTTCAGAAGTCCACACCAGGCCAAAACAGTCTCTCTCTCTTCCTGCTGCCTTCAGACTAAGATGTAGAAGTCTCAGCTACCTCTCTACCACAGGCCTGCTCCTGGGCTGCCATGCTCCCCACTATGAAAACAACTGTTAAACCTCTAAACTGTAAGCCAATCCCAATTAAATGTTTTCCTTCATAAGAGTTGTCATGGTCATGGTGTCTCTTCACAGCAATAGAATACTGACCAAATCACTAACCTACCTCTTATCAACTTGACACTGAGATACATCACTTTGTTATATATTTTTAAATTTATTCTTCTCTCACACAGTACATCATGACTATCACTTCCCTTCTTTCTACTTTCTTTCATTAGCCTCTGGATCCCAAAACTTCACAGACAACTCATGACGCAAAAATGCCTTCACCCCAACTTTAAGCCTCCAGAGACTTAGCAGTTTTAGTACTGTTCAGAATCACAAAGTTTCTCCTCAGATCTGACGTGTTTTCTTAGTTATAAGTCTCCATAAAATAAAAGCTAAGTTATGCATGTCTAATGTGCAGTGATGGCTATTTAACATTCCCATTCTGAGGACAGTAGGGAAAGACTGGACCAAACAAGACTGATATCAGGTAGGATAAACAGTTAGCCTTGTGGCTCCCTACCTAGAATCTGGATCCTGGAGTAGCCTTATCTAAGATCCAGCAGCCTTGGGTGGTCCCCCCACTTCTAGCTCTGCCCCCCTGGAGAATGAATCTGATCTCTTTGATTGGCCCCACTCCATGCCTGCAGCTTTCTTTGGCAGGTATCCCACAATCCTGGCGTTTTCAGGATCCTGAGGTTTCTATTCTGTCCTGCCTTCACCTTCAGTGTTTGTCCAGTGATCTCTCAGCGCCTCTGGAATATTATTTTAAGACGTGTTTCATTTATTTATGCTGTGGAACATTTGTTTAGTGATGCAAAGATGTGCTGCCTTCTTTTATGTTGCATTTAGCTGTGAAGCTGTATTGCTTTGCCTGTCTAAAACACCTGATTGGTCTAATAAAAGAGTTGAACAGCCAATAGCAAGTCAGGAGAAAGGATAGGTGGGGCTGGCAGGCAGAGAGAAGAGATAGGAGAAAAAAAGAGAAAAAGAAGGCAAAGGAGAGGAGAACATTAGGGGCCAGCTGCTACACAACCAGCAACAGAGTAAGAAAGAAAGTAAGGTGCACAGAAATAGAGAAAGGTAAAAGCCCAGAGGCAAAAGATAGCAGGGATAATTTAAGTAAAGAAAAGATGGCTAGAAATAAGCCAAGTGAAGGCCGGGCGTTTATAAGAATAAGCTTCTGTATGTATTTATTTGGGAGCTGGGTGGTGGCCCCCTCCCAAAAAGAGCAAAAAGTATAAAACAGCAACAGAGTATCTGACTTTGGTATACATTGTTTCACTCAAAGTTTTTCTAGAACCTTGGTGCAGTCATGTGTGACCTTGTAACCCTTGCATTTTGCACACCTGCAAAAACAGTCCTATGTGGGCAAAGATCCTAAGCTCTGCTGCTGACTTGAGATGTGGTCCAGCTCCTTCTGACACACCTGTAGTGGCCTCCTTCTGACACACCAATAGTGACCTCCATGGGATTTGTAGCTGTACCTGGCAAAAGCACTCCCCTGAGAGGTTGTGTTTGAGCAGAAAGTACCTTCGGAGACATTCTCAGCTCAAATGAATCTGTATGTTTACAACATGGAGTCTTCAGTTGGGAAGCTTCTTCCTCTCTAGGCAGCTTTGCTGACCTAGTACAAACATTAAGTCTCTCTTTAATCTTTCTCATCTATAACCCTTACAGCTACTTTCTTCTATCCACTTTACCTGTGACATAAGTTTTTTTATGTATTTGTGATAGGTTTTTATTCTGTTCCGCTCTAGACCGAAGTGATTGGATGTGACAACCCCACCTACTTTTCCTTTGGGCTTCCAGACACTTAGAAGCTGCTACACGCAGCCTCCCAGTCAAATGGCATTCTGCTAGGGCGAGAAGGTCTAGCCTCTACCCTTCCCCTAGATTAGGAGAGCCTTGTAGATCAGGAGCACGTCTCCTCCATCATTGCGCCCAGACCTGAAGGCACTTATCCTAGCTCAGTCTATCACTTCAAACACAGTTCTTGTGCCCTTGACAGAACATTTGAGCCTGGAAACTCTGTTCATTGGGTAGTTCCCCCTCTCACTCAGTGAGGAGTAGACACGGTTGCCAAGTGTTAGCCCTCCAGTCTGAAGGTGTACCTCTCCCAGAGAGGACTATCTCATTCATGACACCTTAGCTCCTTATGATTGCATGCTGTTTCCAGATGACATCTGGCATAGAAACATTAGTTTCACATCTTTATATGCAGTAGAGTGGTATCCTTTCTTTACAGGGTCGCGACTTTACCAAATCGTCAGATCAGCATGCCAGCGCCCAGCTGTTTTCATCACCAGATGCTCCGCACTGGGTACACATTATTGAAAAAATAGCTTTGGAAAGATATGATTGAAATATGAACCATACTCACTGGTAAGTTTTAATATACGTATAAACTTGTCACCATAATCAAGTTACTGAACAAGTCAGTAACCTAATTATTATAACTAATTTTATTAGTTCTTTCATAATTTTACACACCTGTTTTGGTTATATTCACCCCCCTGCCCTATGTCTTTCCAGATCTAACCCCATTCCGTGTCCATCCAAATTTGTGTCCTCACTAAAAAAAGCCATCTATTCCCACTGGTACTGCTTAGGCGCCACTAGAAGAGGTAGCATTAGCTTTGTTTAAGGCTGTGGCCCTGGTTGGCCTGACTGGAACTTTAAACTTTCTCATGCTCCTCTCTTTGTCATATCCTGCTGCTCCCTCTCATTGTAAATCTGACGAAGAGCAAGGGACAGCAGCCATTGGTAATAGCTATGGTAAGAGCCTGACGGGATGTTGTCTCAAAATTTCCTGCAGTAAACTAACTATCTGCTCTCTTAAAATCCAGCCTGACTCAGTATCTCAGGCATGAGACAGAATGTCTCCAGATGTCTCTGCCTAGATGGCCTGTACTTCCAAGGCCTGCCGAGTGTCCGTTCCCTTCTGAAACTGCACTGTACACGCGTGTGTGGACACTCTGGCTTTCCGTAGTCCCATCAGAATGGACCAGTCAGCTCCGATCACAGCATCCAAAGTTTCTCTCATGCTGAACTACTCCAGGTACAGTTCCGAAGGTTAATGAACAGCATGGTTAGGTTTGTCCCAGTGATGGACACACTTCTCAGTACCAACTTTCTATATTGCTTTCCTCATTGCTATACTAAGGGAAGGTTTCTCCTGATCAACGGGTTGAGGGGTACAGTAAATCCTGGCAGGGAAGGCATGGAGTCAGTAGCTTGAGACAGCTGGTCACATTGCACATTTCTCTGCAGTTGGGAAGCAGAGAAAGATGGGCGATACTCAATCTGCTTCCTCCCTTTTCTTCATTTCCATCACTCCAAAGACCCTCTTCAGAGTGGGTCTTCTCAGTTAAACCACTCAGGAAATGCCTTCACACATATGCCCGTAAGTGTGTTTCCTAGGTGACTAAGTCCGGTTTCATTGATGGTGAAGATTAGCCACTACTGTCCCATTGCACGTGTCTTGCTGGGAATGGGGAAGACTGTGTTTGGAGATACCCAAGCGATACAGCTCGACTTTGACTTCTACAATGCTCAGTGAGACAGAGGGTGGGGCTTTGGAAATCCACCATCGGGGAGAGCTAAGTCTCCTTGGAAAGACTGGGAGATGTACTAACAACCATGGTCCCGTAATGGTGTTCTTGATGTAGGGTTAAACCTTGACATAAAATATCATGACCTTTTATCCCTTTTTGCGTCTCCTTGAGTTTCTTCCTTATCTCATTTCTTTTGACACTTGCAATTAAAGTGATTATGTGATCCTGTGATTGTATGATTAATATAAATATTAAACGCAAACCTTCTTAGAATACACTTCACCTACACAGTGTCTTCATATTCAAGTATTTTCCCCCAGGAGCCTCATTGTTTCGATAACTTCTGGTTTTTTTTAATTTTACTTTTTATTGTTTTTATTAGCTATATGTTTTCTCCACTTCTGTCCCTTCCATCCCTCTCCCCTTCAGATCTCTCCTGTAACCCCAGGCTTCCAATTTACTCAGGAGATCTTGTCTTTTTCTCCTTCCTATGTAGATCCATGTATGTCCCACTTAGGGTCCTCTTTGTTATCTAGGTTCTCTGGGATTGTGGACTGTAGACTGGTTTTTCTTTGCTTTATATCTAAAAGTTACTTATAAGTGAATACAGATTATATTTGTCTTTCTGGG
>JAQHUG010000020.1:6933607-6955713 GCA_028555095.1 Dicrostonyx torquatus | reverse complement strand
TTAAGAAAAGCAGGTTAGAGACAAGCCAAGCTAAGACAGGGCATACATAAATAAGAACAAGCCTCCATGGGTGTTTACTTGGAAGCTGGGAGGCAGGCCCACAAAAGAGTCGAAAATAGCAAAGAGTAAAGAGTAAAAAACCAACAACACTGTTCCTTATGTAGTTTCTGAGAACAACACACTGTTATGACTTCATGTTCCTTCTCTTGGTGATCTTTGGGTCCAGTCACTTGGCCAGGCTGTCTCCTATGACAGTCTATGACCTCTTTCTAATACACCCAGGCTGGCCTCAAACTCTTGTAGCCAAGACTAACCTCAAGTTCCTGATCCTTTCGCTTCCACCTTCCAAGTGCTGGGATCACAGGCACATTCTATCACACATTGGTTTGCTTTTCTGTTTTCTATTATTTCATCTCTCATCCCTCTCAATTTTTGCTTCATTTTTATATATTGTACATTATACTTTCTGGGGGCCATTTCTCAGGCTTGTATGTGTTTATTTATGATACTGTCACTGTGGTTTTTGATCTCTGGTCTTTGCTATCAGCCTGACTAGACTAGGATCTCGTAGGATGTGGGTGGTTCCATCCCATGAACTGACCATGGTGAAATTAATATGGGAATAGGAGAAAGTCAAATGCGACAGTTCACCCATGCTTGCTGACCTTCTAAGTTTAAACAAGAGTCTTACAAACTTCCATGGCCATGAACAGAACCCTTATCCCCCTGCCTTCCCAAACATAATGACTGTGTCCCTAAAAGTAAATACATAGTAAGTAAAGATCCTTCATTTGTAAGTTACTTCTTAGCAGATATTTGGTCACAAAGACAAGCAGAAATGAAACCCAATAATCTCTAAGATGCCGTTTTTTAAGGTTTTCAAGTATTTCCTGGTCTCGTAGCTCCAGGTTTTCCTATTTTCCTCATATCTGCTTTTTCAACACTGCGTGCATCTTATTATTTATGGAAGGGATTTCACCATGAAATTCTTCTCAAAACTTTCTTGTGATTGTTTGCTTTATTTCTTATCATTTCCGGTTGTCTGGATCTGTGTAGCCTATCCCTCACTCTCCTCTTCCTCAGCCTCCTCTTCCTCATTCTCCTCTTCCTCACCCTCCTCTTCCTCAGCCCCCTCTTTCTTCTTTTCACTCTTCTTCTTCCCTTCCTTCTCCCCACCTTTCTTCCTCTTCCTCCTCATTCTGAGTTTTAGGACGAAGCAGGTTCAGGCCAGCAGGGAATCTTTAGAATGGAAACGGTGTGAAGTCTGGTTATTTCTACCTGTATATATCTTTCCCTAGCAGAGGCAGCAGCTAAGGGACTCCCCTGAATATAGACTCTTTCCTCTACTCTGTCAGCTGGCTCCCTGGATGGTATGGGCATGCCGACCTGCTCAGTGGGCCATGCCTCTCCTCTAAGTCAGCTGATCTGCAATGACTCCTCCTAGCAACCTCTGTCCCCCACTGGCATGACAGGAGGATATGACAGCCACCGTAATCAGTGTTCTGGCCGAGTCTGTGCTTCCTGCCGCAGGCATTCTATCTTTTTTCCGGCATGGCTATATGAACTTACCTGTATGTAACAATATTTCCTCTACATTGATTTTTCTGGAAGCTATAGTTTTTTATAAAAATAAACTTTTTTCCCCTAAATGCAACTTTCCCCCTAAAATACAAAACAAAGCGAACAAACAAAACCTGCCTCCCCCCAGTGCCTCTCCCCAGTGCCTCTCGGTGACTGACAGGTGATGGCACACAGCCTGTCCCACGAGTTGCTTTGTCAGTTGGGAAGAAGAAGTAATTAATTCTTTCTCTTCTTTATTGTTCCGTTTGTTCTTGAAATGTAGACAAGCCAACAGGAACAGAAAACAGGCCCCGAGACAGGCAGCATGGGAGGGTATGCTAGGAGAGAGGAAGGGCTTGGGAATTCAGACAGATGAGCAGTCTTCGGGGACTGCAGAGGCCAGGCCTGGAGGTGACATTCCATTGCTTTCCCTAGAAGAGTCTTTGAGAAGTGTGACCGGCCAGATTCTCCCCAACTTCTGCTGTGGCTCTCCAGCCCAAAGTGTCCTATGCACATGACAGAAGGGACCATCCTCTTGTGGAAAGGGGAGCGGTGTCACAGGGTACTTCTCCCCACAAGGGTCACTGGAAAGATGAGCGTGGTTTCCTCATGTCCACGAGAAGGCCTTGGGCTCTGAGCCATTTGCGAGTCCCAGGTGCCACGAAAAGCACTCTCCACTGCGGTGACAGAGACTGGATTTTGTTCCTGGCTCGGATGCTAAGTGAGTGTAGGATCTGGCCAGCGCTCAGTGTAATGGAACCTCACCTTTCTTTTCTGTAGAAAGCAGGAGTCAGGCTCCAAGAGCTCTTAAAATTGCTTCCAACTTTAATATTCCACAGTGTGTCTCTGGAATCTGTAACTCGCTTATGAAAGGGGTGGGGCTGGGCGGAGCCAACTGGCAGAGAAGTAGGAGAGTAAGGGCAGAGTTTCATAGTTCTCAGCTTAGGCTACAGAACTGGGTCTGTGTTCTGCTGCAGCAGAGCGTCGGAGATGGGTGCACATCAGCTTGTGTGTGTTGGCCAACGATCTTGATTTTCTCCAAGTGTTCATGGGGCAGTAAAGGCACCCTTAACCCATACTGTAAACACAGAGAAACACGGGTTCATGCTAAGGAAAGCCTCTGAATTTCAAAGACTGACTTAAACAATGCTGCTTTATGTCCCCACCCCACCCCCACTTCCTGCCACATTCTCTGGACTTTTGTGGCTCCAGGTATTAGAAGACAACAAATTTCTCAACTGGTTTGGTCTGTACCAGTGGTTTTAGTTAGGTTCTCAGGTACAGCTTACACTACTCTGCAGCAGAGGCAGGGGAGTACCATTCAATTATCAATGAGCAGCCACCAAGGATCACATTTGGCCTTGTTTGGAAGAACCGAGTGCCCTTATCACTTCTGTTCATAGAAGCATCTACTGGAGAACACCTAAGTGTAGGGGAGGCTGGGGAGACCGGAGGAGAAGGAAAATACTTGTCTGGCTCCCAGCTGCCTTCCTTATGTGCTTGAAAAGCCTCTTGGCTGATTGATCTGTGGTTTGGATGCAGGCTCCTTGCAGGACTCCGGAGTCTGGGCTTGTCACGCATGGCTGACACTGAGCAGTACACTCACTAGGTGAACAATGGCTAGGTGGATACTAATTGGTTCGTTCCAGCACATCTTCCCAGGAAGTGTGGCAGACTTTCAGTTTCCAGTGGTCATGGGACAAGCGTGGCATGTGTGAGAGAAGCCACTGAAAATAAAAACGACTTTCACTGATTGTTTTTCAAGTTCTCTTGGAGGGAAGAAAAAAAAAAAAGAACATCCCTTTAAAGTGAAGAGTGGATCCTGCCGGGGTGAGATTTGCAAGAGAGATGGGCAAGAGCTGTGAGGCCTGGCATGCTGCTGGTCTGTTATTTTAAGAACTGGAGGGAAGGCTGGATTTCTTGCCCCATGCTGTATAATGATTACAGATGTTTAGGGGAACCTGGGAAAGACCCTACTTGAAAGGAAGCCATATATGTGGAAACCTGAACTTCCTACACTAACTGTAAGTCTTTGGCAACCCAGTCCTGAGCCGTGGCTGTCACAAGATCTATTGCAGTTCATTGCAAAGCCGAAGGGTCATACAGTTTTGGATCATTTTTTACCAAAGCAATGGATAACTCGCTGTGAAGGCCAATTTCCCTAAAAGGGCAAGAGACAGTTTGCCTGAGAGTCAGTCAGAGGTTGGTGCTAGCGATGCTGAGAGACATCATTATGAGGTACAAAAGGACCAGAGGCAGAGACAGACTCACCCACGGCAAGGACACACTGTATTTTTTGCTGTCTAAGTTGATTCTGCTTCCAGCACACTGGATAAAGGTGAAGCCCCAGGAAAGAATAGATTCAGAGTTCTGTTTTTTTTTAAATATGCATACATGTGTTTACATATTCATGTGTGTGCCATTTCGGGGTCCTCTGGGACAATCTGCTCCTTCTCTCCACCATGGGAGGGAAAGCCCATATGCAGCTGCCCTCACCCACTGAGCCATCTCCCTGGCCCCAGGCTGACTCAGGATCCCTGATGCCTTGTCTCTCCACCCTGCACCCACTAACAGTTGACTTCTTGACTTCAGGACCCTTCCTCAGCATCCAGATGGGGTTTGTTTTCCTTGCCAGCCCTCTCTGCACTGCCTGTTGTGTGAACTGGTCCCGTGCTTTCCAGCCCTTCCTCCTGGAGACTTTCTTCTCTCCTTCCTTTGTTCCGAGCCCTGTCTGCACAAGACAGTTTTGGTGGCACCTCAAGGCTTCAACTAGATAGAAAGCTTGGGCCAGCAGGCTCTGTACAAGATTCAGTAGTTCCTGCCTCCAGGTTCCTGCCATCTTTGAGTTCCTTCGATGATGGACAGCAATGTAGAAGTGCCAGTCAAAAAGCCCTCTCCTCTCCAATGTGCTTTGGTCATCACGGCAGTAGAAGTCCTAACCAGTACAGCAGGGAAGAGCCCACTGTCCGACTCGTAACACCCTGGTTGTTATGATGGTTAAACATGGCCTTTGGAAACTCTATATTTTTTCTCTAATCTAGTCTTCACATATTTCTGGGTACCCATCATAATTTAGGATCTGTCCCCACTGCTGAGCCATACAGAATTTCTTTATATTCACAGTCTTGTTCTCCCAGGCATTGTCCTAAAGCATGATTAATAAAAACTCAGAGAGAGAAATTGAGATTCAACCTGAAGATCCGAAAAGCAAAGCAGCTAGTCACTGGCTCTTACCTCGACCTCAGCCCAAAATGACCATCCTGCTTCCAGGAATTGCAAATAAGACTGTGTGTGAGAGCTGTCTCCCCTGGTCTTATATAACTTCTTAGGGCTTGGATTAAAGGTGTGCACCACTGGGATTAAAGTCATGTAGCACCCAGTCTCTATGGCAACTAGGGTGGCTATTGGGATTAAAGGTGTGTGTCATTGTGGCTACTGGGATTAAAGGTGTGTGTCATTGTAGCTACTGGGATTAAAGGTGTGTGTTACCATAACCTGGTCTGTATGGCTGACTAGTGGGACTGTTTTACTCTCAGATCTTCCAGCAGTCTTTATTTATTAAAATACAATTGAAATGCCACTATATTGTTCTTTCTGCTTTGTGTGCATCAAGGTAGTCATTGCTTACCCCTGCCCTTGACCTAGGGCATCCCCATTGTAAATCAGCTGTTCTGGAAGAAGGCCTGCCAGCACACTTGAACAACTCCTGTTTCAGTGCTACAAAACATGGCTGGAGCAATCTCTTGTGGGTCCTGTAACTTTTCTTTACTGAATGGGCCAGAAGTATCCACTGCTTTGCAGATATGAAGGAAGACTTTAAGATACACAGATAACTCAGAGTGATTTGCCCAGGCAGGTGCCGAGCGTAGATCTCTCTACATAAACTGGCATCAGAGGCAGATCCAAGGGCACATGTAAACAGAGAGGAGGAATCCACATGACCAAAGATGCAGGGACAAGAATTATGAAGTCACTAAACAAGGGATGGATATGGGAAGGGACCGGGGGCTCACCTCAGCAAGCCCAGAAGTCTCTCCCAGAATCTCAGGACTGGTTCTGTCTAAACCACGAATTCAGCTCCGCAGACTCATTTCAAACGTTGTCTTCTAAAACTGTAACTTCGTGCTCTTTCTTTATAGCACTGTTTCAGAGCCACTCAGTCTTCTTATTTCATTAATTAGTTCACTCTGTACACACCCTTCTTCTTTGAGGTTCCTGCCCTCAGGTTCCGCCTCCTGAAACCTTTTCTTTCTATTGTTAATGACCATTATTCCAAATGACTTCCCTTAAATCACTGCATACTTTGGTTCCTGACTCACACTTTTCTACCTTGAGTCCGGTCACCCTCCCAGGGCTTCCGCATCCAGGAACATGTCTAGCTCCTTAGCTGGAACTCAAGTCGCTTGGCTCCTCATGCTCCACAAAGATTCTTTCACTTGGCTTTCTAGTGTACTCCCACAGTCTCATTCTTGGCCTCAACAGCACTCAAAAATTATCACCCATGAGGAGTCTCTGGCTCCATCTGCCTTGCCCTAGTCCTCCCTCCTTTTTTCTTTCCTGGGACTCTTTGGGAGACTCCACATTCACACTCTGGCCACAGGCATGTACACTTCAGGAAAATGCACTGCAGCCATTAGTCTGCATGAACCACAGGAAGACACACTGTAGCCATGAGCCTGCATGAACCACGACACACTGTAGCCATTAGCTTGCATGAACCGTAGGAAGACACACTGTAGCTTTTAGTCTGCATGAACCACAGGAAGACAGTGTAGCCTTTAGTCTGCATGAACCACAGGAAGACACACTGTAGCCATTAGTCTGCATGAACCACAGGAAGACACACTGTAGCCTTTAGTCTGCATGAACCATAGGAAGACACACTGTAGCCTTAGCCTGCATGAACCACAGGTGAGACACACTGTAGCCTTAGCCTGCATGTCCCTAGCTCTCTAATCTGCTTGGTTTCCAGTCGTACCTGGAGTAGAGACTTCTAACATCAGACCAGCTAAGTCAGATGCTGACACCTCCTTACTCAACAACATGCTTGCTGTTGCCAGCTTCAGTGGGTCACCTGTTCTTCTTTGTTCCTGCTTAGAATGTACCCCAGTCTTCATGACACCATAGTTGTCTTCTCTGGAAAGTTTCTAACTGAACTTCCATTCTTTCCTAGAATCCTGAGGCCACAGAGCCAGGCAGGAAGGGTTTTGATCCTCCGATCTGTGCCTCCTTGCTGCACTGTAGGTAAATATTTCTGCCCTTGGTCAGCTAGTTTGTTAGTTGGTCGTGACTTATAGTTGCTTCTGTTTGTTTTCATTGTTTCAAAACACCACAGACTACTTTGGTTTGTAGTCATTAAAATGTTCTTCTTGGGATTGGAGCGAAGACTTGGGGGTTAGCAACACTGGCTGCTCTAACAGAGAACCCAGGGTTGAGTCCTAGCGAGCACATGGCAGTGCACTCATCCGTCTATAACTCCAGGGCCAGGGTATCCTATGCCCTCTTCTGGCCTCTATAGGCACTGCACACCTGTGGCACATACGCACACACAGGCAAACACTTATACACATAAAACTACTTTCTGACAAAAATGTTCTTTGAGTGTTTAATGCACATGAGATTTTGGACCCTCACATAGGGATTAACATTAAGTGGAGTCCAGACAGTCAGGCTCCCCAAAGCAGTTGACTATCCTGGCAAGACCTCTGAGCTTTTCTCATCAGTTAATGTGCATGTGCAGTAAATACACATAATTTATGTATGCATAATATATTCAGATCACACATATATACATAATTTTAATTATACATGTATGCATATATATGCATACAGATATACATATATATAGTTTCTGTGTGTACGTGTGCTTGTGTGTTAGTATTTGTGTGCATGTCCTTACACATGCATACATTTTTGAAAGCCAGAGGACAACGTGGAGCAATCAGTTTTCCCCTTCCACCATGTGAGGTCTAGAGAATCAGTGAGCTCAGGTAGTAGGTTTGTTATCAAGTGCCTTTATCCACTGGGCCATCTGGTCTACCCAGTCATGGTTTTCAACTCCTCTTTTGTGTTTGTGCTCCTCCATTTCCCTGCCATCTTGTCTTTCCCTTCTGGACCTGGTCACCCTGTGATGTTTCGCGTGTCCTACATGGTTCAGTTCGACTTTACTTTCTCTGTTGCTGTCTTTTCTTCTGGTATGAGGTTGACCTTCACTCTGCCTGGCTAAGAGAAGCCCTTGTTACCCTCACCTCAGTTACTTAAAACGTTGCAGCTCAACAGATGGCAACCAGTGCTTTGCACAAAGTCCTCTGGACTATCAGAAGAAACAATGTTACCTGACACAGTGAGCCACTGAAGCAACTATGGACCAGAACAACCATGGGCAGCCTCAGTGTCTCAGCCAGAGAGAAAAAATGGGTAGGAACTTGAAATCCTGATACTATAATTCAAACTCATGAGCTAGCTTTCTTATTTAAGTTCTTTCAGATTAAGTTTCTAAAACAAAATAATGAATGGTGACTCAACACTTTCTAAACTGCTTTTGCTAACGTCTATTAATACATTTGTCAGAAGAACCTGACTTTCTTAAAAAATATATTGCAAGACATAAGTTTACCCATTAGATAGAGATGAAGATGTGTCTTACAGATTTCTATTGCACATATTACTTTACGCTAAGAGCAACTGATTAGTCAATGTATTTTAGGAATTATTATTCCATTTGATTAAGACCTTGTTGTTCAAAATGGCACTACAATCTACCATTTTATATTTTGTTAACATTATCTAGGCAATATTATGGTCTGTTGATAGATGTTTCTAGAAAGGGAATAAAGAAAGCTTGCTGGATAATTACAGAAACTCCTTTTCTAGGAGTTCATGCATAATTGTAAGCAATGCGTTTATTTATTATTTGAGGATCTCAGCTCTGTGTGTTATTTTCTCTCTCATATCTGGATTCTAGCTTCAAATCTTTGTTCTGTGTGTTTGACACAGAATACACATGGAAGTCAGGAAACGACAAAGGCTCCATGGGGGCGAAGGGAGGATGGCAGAAAACACATGGTTGAAAATAGAGAGGGAGGACACTGGGGCTGGAAAAAGTTAAACAGGTGCAGGGAATGAGGGAGCTGTGAAGAAGATTAACAAAAATCAAAGATGTGTGGGGAAGCCGTATGGCATCCTACTCTCTTGCAGCCCAATTAAAAATACAATCAGAAGGGTGATGTATTGGCTACTTATTTATTGCTGTGATAAAACACCACAGCCAAGGAAACTTCCAGAAATAAGAGTTTATTTGGGTCTATGGTTCCAGAAGCATAGAGTCCATAATGGCAGAATATAGGCATGACCACAGGAACAGGAAGTTTAGGATCATATCTTGAATCACAAGTGTGAAGCAAAGAGAAAAACAGTCAAAATTGCATGAGTCTTTAAACTCGAAACTGCCAACCCCCATCTCCAGTGACATACTTAGTCCAACAAGGTCACACCTCCTAAACCTCCATAGGGTGCCACCAACTGAAGAGTTTAAATGCTGGAGACAATGGGGAGCATTTCTCATTCATCCCACAGAACAGTAGAACACATTGAATAAAAGAAGAGAGAGGACACTGAGGGTTTGAAATGTAAGCAGGGATGGGGTGGGGTAATAGAAGACACGGGTCAGGGATGAGCTAACCAAAACTGTGGATGTATGAATGAATCTTGTATAATTTTCAATAATCTCTTTTCAGTTGTATTTAGTCTTACTGTTAATAGTTACCTTTCCCCCTTCTCCTGCAGTGCCTAGAGTTTCTCAAAGATTAGGTAGCTCAAATTTAATTCTTAGCTAGCTGAATCAGAGAAGCACATACAGTATACAGCCCACTAGCCCTTCAAGCGCCTGGACCCGGCTTTATCATGCTCTCATCAAATGGAGGTTTCAATTTTCTCCTAAGTGTGTTGATTCTTTATCACTGTGAAACTGGCCTCACTGACAGTCAAGACAGGATTTGAGATGTGAATCTTGTTCAATTTGTATTCCAAATGCATACACAAAGTCAAGAACTTACACATATCTTACTTCTGGCTTCTCCCCAAACATCAACGAAGCTTAACAACACTCCCTTCAACTTTCTTCCTATAATATTGTTCTTCTTGTTAATATTTTTGGTTAACTATTTTGTATATTACTGTCCCTCAAAGCATAGGACACTAGCTCTACAGGCAATTGCATTGTACCCAGGGGGTACAATGTTTCCTACTTAGACATTTTGAGGGGACACAACCAAATTGAGGTTTTGAGTCAGGCTGAGTTAAAATGAATTGTTTTCAGAATCTAGCTGATTGTTAACCACTATCCTTTGTATTGTATTAGCCCCAATTTTTATGGACTATACAAATTACAACATCTCCAATGTATGAAATTAAAAACCCTTGTAATGTATTTTAAATGCATATATGGCCTGTTCCTACTTCAGTCATTTTTTTTTCCAACTCCCGTTCTATGTGGGATTTTTAAACATGTGCACTAACTTAAAATGAGGCAGCAGAATAGAAGTGTTTGTTACAAGATTAAAGTAGTTATCTTTACTGTGTCCACACCTTTAATAACATATGTGAGCTCAAGGATACTTTGTGATGAATTGTAATGATGGCTGGGTGACTCGGCAGGTTCCAGCTCGGAACACATTTGGCAAATGTTAAATCAGAAAGGACCAGGAACTGAAATTTACTTTTGATGCTAGTCCCCAGGGAGCCGGCATCAGGCAAGAGTCAGAAGCAAACAGCAATCAAGTCCGAGGGCCTTACATCTCACCATCATTACTGGACTAGACACTTTTGCTGGTCTGATTTTTTTCTATTAGATTTGTTTTCAAACCAAAAGAAATATCTTCTTAATCAATTAAATATTTTTAGAAATTAACATCCATGTATAAATAGTTCAAGAAATTTAACTTTAAGGTTCAAATGCAAATTATAACTGCTCTCAACAGTTTGCCATTTACCTTCTTGATTCCAAGTGTTTACAGATGGAAAGGGGAGTTTGTTATAAATCATCAACTAAATAAGCAATGCCATCCCTTGCCTAACTTCATTCATGTATTTATAAAACTTTATCATTATTTTTATTCAAGTATGTCTGGGTGATTTTTTTACTCCAAGATAGTATTTGGGTAAAGAAAATAGCTTTCATTTTAAGATAACGTTACCAATCTCAAGTGCCAGCTTAAGCTCTGACCCCTGAACTCCTGAATCTTGAAGGCTGTGCCTTACTGTCACCGTGCCTTCCTAAGTCTACAGATGGAATCAGGCTTCTGTGAGCTGTTTCTCTTCCCACTGGTCATGACGAATGCTTCCAGTCTTCCCTACTGCTTTCCTTACTCAACTCAGTGATTGAAGAGCTGCGGGGAGGTGTGGGGTGGACACGTACATCTTGTAGACTCAGGAAGCAGTGATGGGGGATGCTGACACTCAGTTACTTTTTCCTTCCCTTTTTTATTCAGTCCCCTGTCCCAACCAATGGCATGGTACTATCCAAATTCAGCATGGTAGAAATGCTCTCAGAGATGTACCTGCAGGTGTATCTCCTAATTGATTGAATATCTGATCAAGCTGACAGTGAGGATTAGCCATTATCCCCATTAATGAGATTCATATTTGATGTGGGATTTCCTCTGTTTTCCGTGATTACCATTAATGAACAAAGAAACTGCCTCGGCCTGTTGATAGGGCAGAACTTAGATAGGCAGGGCAAACTAAATGGCATGGTGGGAGAAAGGAGGCAGAGTCAGAGAGATGTCATGTAGCCCCACCAGAGATAGACACTGAAACTGTAGACACTGTGGCCAGTAAGCCACAGCCACATGGTGATACACAGATTAATAAAAATGGGTTATATTAATACATAAGAGTTAACCAATAAGACGCTAAAGCTAACGGGCCAAGAAGTGATTTAAATGATACAGTCTCTGTGTGATTATTTCAGGGCTGAGCAGCCAAGAAACCAACAAGTGGCCTCCTCCAAGACATGTTGCCTTTGTACCCGCTCTTGCTGGTGCACAGCCTCTGTGGATCTCAGCTGAGCTCTCCAGCCTCCTCATGCGTTGGGTGCCGCACCCTTGCTTCTATGGGTAATCTCACTTCTCAAGGAGGAATCTCCACATGGTCCCTTCTGCCTCTTCACAGGTGACTTTCCATGTCCCACTTCAAGACTGCTCTGTAACTTCTAGATCCCACCAGTGGCTCTCCTCTCCTCTTCTCCCTGTGAAGATAGATGCAGGCACATTCCGTGTAGCGGTGTCTTTCCAGAGACCAGAAGAGGAGCAGAGCGAGACACTTTCTGTGTTCAACGGCAGGTTCCACACACTTGGCTGTTTCCACCAAGTGTCCTAAAGCTCAACTCTGATGCCCCACATTGGCGAGTCTTGATTCTCTCCTGTTCCCCCGTGAGTCCCCTACATACATCTCTTCCTCCTGCCATCAGAAGCACCCCACATCACACCTGTTGCTCCCTTGTGTGCTCTCTTGGTTTGAGAGAGTGCCTACACTAACTTTGCAAAAGTGGTAGACTTCAGGGTTTCATCTCCATGGTGGGTATAGTGCACAGGATTTAGTTTAAAAGAAAAAATATGGCTCTCTAAATATAGCATAGGTTACACATTTGATAGGCCCCCTGCCTTACCCTGTCACATGGGACTAAAAAATGTCCAGAACCAGGCTTTGAAATTCTCATTCCCCAATGCCTGTCCTTTTGGCTTGCAAAGTGGCATTGTCTTAGCATAATCCTACAATCACCTCCCTTACCTATTGTTCCCTTTATTAGGTAGGGCCTCTCCCACTTTGGACTTAGATCTGTCATGGATTATGAAAGACAAAATAAAAGACTAAGTTCTGGAAAAAGATTTCCTGGTATCAAATACTTATTAACTGTGGGAACCAAAGCAAATTATTTAATGTCTCTCTCCTTTAGTTTTCTTGTCTTTAGTCATGGATGTAATAATAGTTATTGAGTCAAAGAAATGAGGTAAGGCATATAAAATGTGTAGAACAGGACCCTGCATGTGAGAAGTGCTCTGTGCATTTTTCCCCTTTTTTATGGTAGAATCAAGTCATCCTAGGGCTGGAAAAATACTAGGTGTAGCCTTGCTGGGTTAGAAGCCCCATAAGTCATTTTGAAGAGTTATATAACTTCTTGAATATACCAAATAAAAGGAGACTCAGTAGCTCCATTCATTCTACCAGTGGAAATCTCTGGATATTCTCAGTTCTCCTTTATTTTAAGTAAACATTGATTTCCCCTTCTTTGGCATTTATTATCTCCAGAAAGGTTCCCTGGAGACCTTTAGAGGCGGTCTAATCCTCTTCTGTCCTCGTCCCTTCCTATCTGAGGATATTCAGGATGCCTGTTTCTTTTTCATACACATTCTTTTAGGAAAGTTACAGCCACATATCCTCAAGCTGTCCTCCCTTGATGGGATTCAAATTCCCTTACCACCTGGCCATGGGGAGTCATGGGAGCTGCTGTCACTCCAGGAAGAGCCCATTAGCCTGCCGGCAAACAATTTAGGATTAATTATTTAAGGTGCTCAAAATCAGGTAAGCCTGTCTTTTTTTGTCTTAGTTCTTTGGAGAGTCCACATTTGAGAATGGTAACTTCTTTTTATCCAATGTCAAGTAGGAATGAAATGTTCTGTAGTTGAGAATTTCCCAAACATGAGTACCAACACTTTGCTGGATAATTACTAATTTAGAATGTATGGCTAAATATGTCTTTACTTCCAGAACCTTATGGTAGACATGGCTAGACAAATGTTGATTCTTCAGATAGGAATATAAAAAGGACATTAGCTACACTAACTGCTGCATTCAGTATCGTGGTAATTTGAATAACAGTGGCCCCAACAGGCTCATAGATTTGGATGCTCAGTCAACAAGGAGTGGCACTATTTGAAAAGGATTAGGAGGTGTGGCCTTGTCGGAGGAAGTATGTCCCTGGGGTGCATGGTAGCCACCTCCCCCAGCCTAGAGACCAGGGTGCAGCTATGCAGCTACTGCTCGGGCACCATGTGAGCTGCCGCGCTCTGTGCCGAGACAATAATGGACTAAGCCCAGGAAACTATAAGCAAACCCCAATTAAATGCTTTCTTCGTAAGAGTTGCCTTGGGGGCTGGAGTGATGGCTCAGTGGTTAAGAGCACTGGCTGTTCTTCCAGAGGTAGTGAGTTCAATTCCCAGCAACCACATGGTGGCTAACAATCATCTGTAATGAGATCTGGCACCCTCTTCTAGTGTGTAGGCATACATGGAGGCAGAATGTTGTATACACAATAAATAAAATAAATAAATCTTGAAAAAAAAAAGAGTTGCCTTGGTCATGGTGTCTCTTCACAGTGACCGAGAGCCGGGCGGTGGTGGCACATGCCTTTAATCCCAGCACTCGGGAGGCAGAGGCAGGCGGATCTCTGTGAGTTCGAGACCAGCCTGGGCTACAAGAGCTAGTTCCAGCACAGGCTCCAAAGCTACAGAGAAACCCTGTCTCAAAAAACCAAAAAAAAGTGACCGAGACAGTCGTCCTTCTTATAGTTCACTGAAGTAAAAGGACAAAGTGCAGCGTATAAGGCAGGAAGTCCTGAGGGGCAGAGCAGTCTTCTGAAGTTGGCATTTCGTGTGGTGTATGGGTTACTTTTGTTGGGACTGTGACATAATAACCATGGAAGCAACTTCAGGAAGGAAGAGATCATTTTGGTTTACCATTGAAAGCATGGAGGCAGAAGTAACAATTACTAGGACTCCTCATGTTTCAGGGCAAGAGGAGAAAGGACTGATGTTTCAGTTGGCTTCCTGGTATCTCTTTTCATTTACCCTGGATAGTCCATGGGATAGTCCATGGGATGCTTCTTCCATAATTAAGACTCAAGGAAATGCTCTGAGATGTGTCTCTTAGAAGATTCCGAGTCCAGTTAAGGGCCCATGCAGCTGAGGCATCCCACCTGTGAAGCACTAGGAATCCCTAGAGAGAGGTAGCTATGGATAAATTTACAGCCGAGGGGAAGGAATCACGTGTAGAAGGGGATTGTTTTTAATTCAAGTGGTGGGATAAACACAGGATGAGTGTCTCTCACTGGAAGAAATGGGTAGATGGATTCCAGAGAGATGAGAGCCAGCAAGCTAAAGGCAAGACCACAGTTTGAATATTGATTTGACAGCCATAGATCAGCGGATCCTGGAGGGACTGGGCTTGCCTTGGACAGACAGTACCGTGGTGGAAATGCATTGTGACATTACACATCTGGGCAGTGAATGCTGTGTACAGAGAAGATAATCTAACACTGAATTCTCAAAAAAAAAATCTAGTGTTTAATGTCAGAAAGTGGAAGAACAGCCACAGAAAGGGAGACTCTGAGAGAACAGGACGGTGACTTCTTCAGTGCAGTGAAGGCTCCAATTAGTAATCCTTTTCCAACTGAAACACAAACTTTCCTGTCTCCATGATGTTAAAAGCCACCTGTCATCCTCCCCCCAAAATGCTTACAATGTTTTTTTATGGTCCTGTCACTTTCTACACTGAAGCATGATTTTATTTAAAAAAAAAAAAACCACAAACAGACACATCATTTCTATAGACTATGAACTTCCAATGTCAAGATCCATTTCTTACTCCTCTTTGAACCATCCAAAGCCCCAAATAGAGGGATTCGCAGATAATAAACACTTGGTTTTTATTGAAGAGAAGAGTGATCTAATTTGTGTAACAGGAAGATGAATGGTCCAGTTATGCATAAGAAAGATTGCCAAGGAGCCAGACTACACACTGTGTACAGAAATACTGCATCAGATCTTCTGGGAAGCAAAGATTAATGGCAGCAGAAATTGGAGGAAGAGGATGTGTTTGAGGGACTTTCAAAGAGAAACCGACAGGGGATCTCATCCAGTTGTGTGGCTTAAGTAGTTTAATATGCTTGATGAGTCTCTTATTTAAATAACTAGGCTTTGACTCTCTTTTGCGCTCAAGGCTCATATGTTTAGCTGTCAGCTCATGTCTCTCCTATTCTCAGTTCTCCGCTTCTCTAGCCTTCCCCGAATTTCTTTAATGACATCCCCTATCACAGATTTCTCAGGAGTCATATTTGATTTATGACTGTCTCTTGTCTTTTCTCCCCTGGCCCCAGATCTGGCTGATAATCAAGCCCGATTCTCCGCTCACTCCAGCTCTGTTCCCCCACTTGATCTTTCTCAACATGTCCCATTCCAGCAGCCCCAGTGTCATCTTCACCCACCTTCAGGAGTACAGAAGGCTCCCAGTAGTGATGTGAGCTCCGGGTCCCCAAGACGGCTGCTGTCCCCCTGCCTTTCCACTGTCCACTCTCCGGACAGCCACCGTGCGATCTCTGCAAACCTCCGCTGTCACTTGCCTGGCAGCACACTGTTTGGAACCTTGCAGTGCGGGCCTCTGTATGCAGCATAAAGTCCAGTGTCCCCTCTGAACCTTTGGCTTCCCTCTGTGACATCTGAACCTTTCTCTAATTTCACTGACAAGCTCTTCTCAGCCAAGTCTTTAAGAACACGAGCTCAAAGTGTCATGATGCATGAATTATGCCCAGCTTCTTCCCTGCGAGGCTAAGACAACTCCAGACTTGACAGAACCTTTCCCACTGAGCTAGAGAAAGGCAGCTGGACACACAGATGAAGGTGTTCTTCATATCACTTGAACACGAGACTAGATTCTGGGCCTCTGATTGGATCTTTTCTCTGTAGGACTACATGTTCCCAAGCCCTTCCAGAACCCACTTCCTGCTGACTGCACAGGACTTAGTTCTGAATTTAACGTGCCAGTTCCCAAGGAAGCCTTCCAAGTGTTTTTATTCCTGTTATTTTCTCCTTAATTGTGTGTGTGTGTGTGTGTGTGCGTGTGTGCATGTGTGCGTGTGTGTGTGTGTTAGGATTACTGTTGCTGAGATAAAGCACCCCGATCAGAAAGTGAATTGTGGAGGAAGGGGTTTATTTGGGGGGGCTTCCTCATCACTATCATCACTGAAGGAAGTTAGGACAGGAACTCAAACAGGATCTCAGAGGCAGGAGCTGATGCAGAGGTCTTGAGTCCTGCTAACTGGCTTGCTCATCATGGCTTGCTCAGCCTGCTTTCTTATAAAACCCAGGACCTTCAGCCCAGGTATAGCACCACCAACCATGGGCTGGACCCTCCCTTGTCAATCACTCATTAAGAAAATGCTCTATAGGTCTGCCTATAGCCCTATATATGGAGGCATTTTCTCCACTGAGGCTCCCATCTCTAAAGCTGATAGATGCTTTGTTAACTTGACACACAGATATTCCACTGTTAAGCCACACCCTTTCCTTTCTTCTTCATCCCCAAGACCACACATAATATAAACATCACAATATAAACATCACAATAGAAATATCACAATAGAAACATCATAATATAAACATCACAATATAAACATCATAATATAAACATCACAATATAAACATCATAATATAAACATCACAATATAAACATTTTGCAAATGTTAACAGTCAGTCCTACCATTTTCCAGTTTTCAACACTTGAAAGTTCAGTCTCTTAAAAAAAAAAAACAGAACAAAACTCAACCTGGCCAGGTGGTGGTGGCACACGCCTTTAATCCCTTTGCTCAGGAGGCAAAGGCAGGCGGATCTCTGTGAGTTCGAGGCCAGCCTGGTCCACAAGAGCTAATTCCAGGACAGGTACCAAAAACTACAGAGAAACTCTGTCTTGAAAATCAGAAACAAGCAAACAAACAACCAAAAACCTCAATCTGTGTCTGTGTGCTCGCGCATATGTGGGTATTTTATTTGCTGTTTTGTTTTTGTTTTTCTAGATAGGGCTTTTCTGTGTAGCCCTGACTGTCCTAGAACTCACTCTGTAGACCAGGCTGGCCTCGAACTCAGAGATTAGCCTGTCTCTGCCTCCTGAGTGCTGGGATTAAAGGTGCGTGCCACCACTGCCTGGTTCAAAGACTTAAAATCCAAAGTCTCTTTTAAAGTCCAAGGTCTCTCAACTGTGGACCCCTTTGGAATCAAAAATAAGTTGAACACTTTCTTATTTTAAGAGGGAAGAACTAGGGCACCGTCACAATCAAGCTAGAGCAGAGCCAAACTCCAGCTGGGCAAATACACCAACGTCTAATGTCCAGGATCCACTCACAATCCTCTGTGCCCCTCCACAGGGCCTGAGTTTCTTTCTGACTTCCCAGTTCTGCAGCACACACTCCTTATCTCCTAGGATCAGGCTGTCCCCGGTAGTAGTAACTACTGATGTTCTCGATGGTACTTCCATGATACTGGCATCACCCCACTCCTGCGATCTCCCTGCAAATGGGCTGTATTTTCACCAAAAGCCTCTCTTGAGCTCTCTTCGGGGACTCGAGCCCTGCCCCTGCCATGCAGGGCTAAGCCTCCGCTTCCTTCCATGACCTTCATGCCTTCAAATCCAGTATTATCTGGGTGACTCTGACCCTACCAAATGTGGCTGCCAGCACAAGGTACAGCCTTGGCTATGTCTGGAACACAACTTCTTCTTCTTCTTCTTCTTCTTCTTCTTCTTCTTCTTCTTCTTCTTCTTATTCTTATTCTTATTCTTCTTATTCTTCTTCCTCTTCCTCTTCCTCTTCTTTTCCTTTTCCTTCTCCTTCTCCTTCTTCTTTCTTCTTCTTCTTCTTTTCGAGACAGGGTTTCTCTGTAGCTTTGGAGCCTGTCCTGGAACTCACTCTGTAGATCAGGCTGGCCTCGAACTCACAGAGATCTGCCTGCCTCTGCCTCCTGAGTGCTGGGATTAAAGGCGTGCGCCACCACCACCTGGCAGAACACAACTTCTTTACGCTAACTCTGAGGAAACATTTCCCAGAAGGTTTCAGCTCTACCATTCCGGTGTCTTCTGAATTCATCTCTGCTCATTTCTTGGCCCCAGGTTGACGAGCATCAATTATCCCACCAAAGCAACGGTTTCACTGTAGTGGTTCTGGTCTCCCGTTCACCACAGCTGATTCTTCATCCCCAGATTCTCAACTCAAAACAGCAACAGCCTCCATAGAGTCTACATGTGACTCCCAAACTTCCCTTTGGAACTTCACAAGCCAGGTCCCTCTCCTTAGCATTTCTCCCAGCATTCCTGTCTTCCAAACCCCCACAGAACAACTCACTAAGCTTTGACTGCTCAATGTCTTTTCTATCCCAAAAGTTCAAAGTATTTTTCAGTCCTCCCCAAATGACATAGTCGGGTCAGCCACAGCAACACCCTCTGGTCTTGGTATCAATTTCTATCTTAGTTAAGGTTGCTATTGCTGTGATAAAAAAGACTGTGACCAAAGTAACTTGGGGAGGATTTATTTGGCTTACTCTTCCATATTGTTGTTCATCTTTGAAGGAAGTCAGGGCAGGAAGCTGGAGGCAGGAGCTGATGCAGAGGCCATGGAGGAGTGCTGCTTACTGGCTTGCTCCTCATGGATTTCTCAGCCTGCCTTCCTGTAGAACCCAGGACCACCAGCCCAGTGATTGGCACTACCCACAATGGGCTGGGTTCTCCCACATCAATTACTAATTAAGAAAATGCTCTACAGCCATGCCTTTAGTCCCATCTTATGGAGGAATTTACTTAGTTGGGGATTCTTCCTCTCTGATGACGCTAACTTGTGTCAAGTTGACATATAACTAGTCAGGGTAATGGTATGTATATATGTATATGTACATGGTTTTGGTTTTGTTAACTATATTTAAAACTCATAACTCTGATATTTATATTGATGAAGTATTCTACTTCTCTCTACTTAAAATATTGTTATATTATTTGGGAGTAGCACATGTCCGACACAGCATTTATGTGGAGATCAGAGGACAACTTGTGGAAGCTGGTCTCCTTTTTCCATCATGCTGGTCTCAGGATTTGTAGCATGATTAATAAAAATCCAGAATCAGAAACTGGTATTCAACCTGAAGGTCAAAAAAGCAAAGCGGCCAGCCATTGGTTCTTGCCTCTACCTCAGTCTGAAATGGCGATCCTGCTTCCAGAAATTTCAGGATGAGACTGTGTCTGAGAGCTGTCTCCTCCTGTCTTATATTCCTCTCTAGGGCTGGAATTAAAGGCATGCACCACTATCACCCAGTTTCTATGGAAATCTAGTGTGGCTACTGGGATTAAAGGTGTGTGTCACCACTGCCTGGTCTGTAAGGCTGACCAGTGCGGCTGTTTACTCTTTGATTTTCAGACAATCTTTATTTATTAAAATACAGATGAAACATACTACAGGGATTGAGCTCGGGTTGTCAGTTTTGGTGCCGAGCACTTTAACACCCAGAACCATCTCACCATCATGAGCATGAGCCTTATTCTACCTCTGCAGTAGATATGATATGATATGATATGATATGATATGATATAGATATGATAGCCCCACATGACCAGCCATAGCCGCCACCCATCAGTCTTAATTTTGAGCTGAAAGCTCAGCCTTCCCTGCTGAGAAGCCCTGGAAGGGTCTCTCACTGATGTCTTTTGCTGAGGCATCTGTGGTGCTTGCTTGGTCCTTAAACTTGACACGAACACACTGGATGCAGTTGCTTCTTGTTCTGGCTGCAGCCTGCGCTCACAACAGGGACAACCCTTCCCCAAACCTTCGCATCTGCCTTTTCCAAGTCACCTGACTTCTCTGTCCTGACCCTTCTTCCTCGGGAATCCCAGGAGTGCTTCATGTTACTTGATTAGAAGATTGTGCCTGTGTTGTATGGAGACTCATTGATTACATCAGCGGTCGTGGTCTGAGGACGAGGATAGTTCCTGGTCCTCAGGCAGGATATGATAAGTTAGATGGTAATAATAAGGAATGCCCAAAGAGCGATAGCATAGAGGCATGTCCTTTAGGAGTCTTTGGGAGCTTTGTTCCATGTTGCTCCCAGGCTGAGAACCACAGAGGTAGTCATCTGTATCATAAACCATCTCATTTGCATTCACACTATAATAACTTAAGCAAATAGCGTAGTCAGGCCCGGTTGTTTGAATAAGGCTAATATAATCCACTGGAGGAGCAGGCGTAAAACGGGAAACTTGGTGTAGAGTAGTGATCAGTTACCACGCCTGCTGCTGGGTTATTTGATACTTCCCTTGGTCTTAAGAGTGTTGTCACCATCACTAGGAGGGCTTGGTAAGCAGGCTTAGCCTCCTGGGAGAGTTGGGTAGATGTGGTGAGGCCCAGGACTCTGGATTCCACGATGCAGATGCTGTGGAGAGACCTCTGCTGGGCCCTCAGACACTGTAAGTTGAGAAGGCTTCCCCCAAGAAGCTTGTGTGCAGTCTGCCTGAATGGACTCTCGTGCAAACATCCCCTGCTTCTCCTCAAACAGGATGGCTTTCTTCTTGGAGGCTCTTTTATGTTGTTGTAGACCAACCCCGAGAAGACCCACCCAGGGCCAGCTGTCTAACGTCATGCATCTCAGTCCTGGGCAACCTTTGTCTTTAGTAATTCTTTCATCTAGAGGCTCCAGCCTCCTTGTGGTTGTTACAAAGTCTCGGCTAGATAGCAACTCACGCGCCTTCCGACTCTGTGGTCGTCCCTATTTCTAGTGAGAAGGGTTTGTGTAAACTAACCACTAAAAATGATAGTGTATGTCAGCAGAGAAACACCGTGTACTCAGTCTGTGTAATTAAGTTAGGCCTGTGAGGTGTATCCCCTGAAGGACTTGCTTCAGTGATACACATGTGACAGAATTTGAAAACAATTTCACAAATGCCGAACATTAGATCAGTCATATTATTTGTACTATTGAAAAAAATGCGTTGCTAAGATCACAATTGGGTTCATTTCTGGTCCATACATTTAGAAATGCCATGGTGTGTAAGTCGACATTGATAAATTTCAGCTGGATTTACAACTCACACTGAGTACAGTGACGTTTGATCGTGTAGGCACAATTCTAGTGCTGTCCTGCCAGAGTAAGCCCCGCTCAAGGGACTTGTCACAACCTGAAAGGCCAGGCTGTTCCTGCAGCAGATGGCTCAGCCTGATGGCAGCTTGAGAGACTGTTGATGTTATCACTGGAAGTCCGCATGTAAGCATTTGGCCAAGTCCACCTAGGCAAAGGAACCAGCTAAGGCAGTGGCTCTCAACCTCCCTAATGCTATGAAACGTCAGTGCAGTTCCTCATGTTGTGGTGACCCAACAACCATAAAATTAGTTTTGTTGCTACTTCCTAACTGTAATTTTGCTACTGTTATGGATTATAAAGAAAATATATGATGTGCAGAATATCTGCTACACAACCCCTGTGAAAGAGTCGTCTCTACCCACAGGTTGAGAACTGCCAACCTAAGGGATGGAAGCATGTGAAACAGACTCACATAGATGTTACCAAATCAAATTTCTTGTTTTGTGGCATCATATTATTTTGAGAATATCAATATATTTCTCACCATTAAAATATGTATAAGAACTTGTCCTCATTGTAAAAACAAAACATACTCTCTTTGGAAAGTTAAAAATGTACATGCATATAAACACATGCACACACATAAACACAGACATATGTACACAC
>JAQHUG010000020.1:6906044-6922646 GCA_028555095.1 Dicrostonyx torquatus | reverse complement strand
TGTCATCTCTCCTCTGTCCTGCTATGTCATCTCTCCTCTGTCCTGCTATGTCATCTCTCCTCTGTCCTGCTATGTCATCTCTCCTCTGTCCTGCTATGTCATCTCTCCGGCTATGGCATCATCTCTCCTGCTGTGTCACCTCCTGCTGGCTCCTTCAGTTAGCTGCTTTCTGATTTGATAAGGATTTTAAGCTTGAATGTAACAGAAAACAGCAGACACCCATACCTCACTGTATTTTCTTTCTCTTTTTGCTGTGCGTGTGTGCGTGTGTGTGTTGTACATCTGTGTACGGGTGTTTGTACTGTGAGGGTGACTTAAAATTGATGTCCTGTGTCTTCGTGATTCCTCCCCACTTTACTTATCAAGGCAGGGTCTCCGGGGGAATGCACGAGCTCACTTATTCCAGCCAGTCTAGCTTGCCTCTTGGGGGTTCCCCCATCTCCACCTCCTAGGTTGGGGTTACAAGTGGTCACTGTAGAAATACAACTCTCGGCTTGAAGAGATTAAGATGTAGTTTATTCTGGAGCCAAATATGAGTGACCACGGCTGGGCACCATAGGTTTAGGTTAGCCCAGCTTCCATGTTCCAATGAGGTAGCAATTTCCCGAACTTTTCAGTTACTGAAAAAGGAAAAGTCATAAATTGAGGCAATTTTCCAATACATTCACCGACCACTCAAGGTAGGCAAGTGAAAGCAAGACAAAGAGAACTCAGCCTTTGATGCCATCTGACACCATGCATAGCTCTTTGATTGGTGGGAAGCAAGGGGTTTGTTCACATGGAATATTATGTGGAATATATTAACAAAAGCTTTATTGATCTGTTAAGGTGCTGGTTAGGTCTGACACAGAGGGAAGAGGGAGGACAGATACCTACTTACAGCTAAAGATAACCAACATAAATTGTAATTGGGTTCTAGGTCTATCTAACATTCTAACCCCTTCCATCGCTGAAGTTTGGACCCATCATTCAGCTTTTGTAGACAGCTTCTTTCCAGGAGGTCTTGTTCACACTGCTAACCCTGCCAGACTTTTCTGTGGGTTCTCCCAGTCTCATGAGCGTCCCTATCACTGGCTTCCGTGAGCTCCTCCTTTCATAGTTTGGTCACATCTTATGGTTATACACTCGTCTTAATAAAGATTTCTTCTGACTCACTTCCCCCAGCAAGGCTCCCGCTCCCCAAGGTGGCATAAAATCCCTACAGAGCTCCCCTGGCTGGGGACAAGCATCAAATACACGAACCTGCCGAGAAAACACCATAACAGTTCTTGTCTCTGCCAAATCTCTACTTTTGCTTGCTCTTTCTTAGTTCCCTTCTGCCATTGCTCTGGCTTGTCCCTCTGTCACAGTTCTTGAAAAGAATCCTGAGAAAACCCCAAACCCACGATATCACACGTTATTTCTAAAAGCTGGGTGCGCAATCGTGGTGAAGAATCGAGTAAAGCGGGGCTGGAGAGATGGCTCAGTGGTTAAGAGCACTGGCTGCTCTTCCAGAGGTCCTGAGTTCAATTCCCAGCACCCACATGGTGGCTCACAACCATCTGTTATGAGATCTGGCGCCCTCCTCTGGCGTGCAGGCATACATGGAGGAAGAATGTTGTATACATAATAAATAAATAAATCTTTAAAAAAAAAAGAATCAGGTAAAGCGTGCATTTAGAAGTTCATTCTCTTAATGCTGAAGTGTGAAAGCTGTTTATTGATGTGTGAGTGCCCTCTGTGTGCTGTGATTACCATAAATGAATAAAGAACTGCCTTGGCCTGTTGATAGGGCTGAACTCAGGTAGGCAGGGGAGGCAGAACTGAATGCTGGGAGGAAGAAGGGCAGAGTCAGAGACAGGATGGAGCCACCGCCAGAGATAGACATGCTGAACTTTGCTGGTAGGCCACGACCTCATGGTGATATACAGATTAATGGTGATGGGTTAAATTAAGATGTAAGAGTTAGCCAATGAGAAGCTAGAGCTAATGGGCCAAGCAGTGATTTAATTAAGACAGCTTCTGTGTGGTTTTTGGTTCTGGGTGGCCGGGACCAACAAGCAGCTGCCTCCTGCAACAGTTTATCCCATCCTGATCAGTGTAAGGACGATACTCCAGAATGTAAAAATAGTTTAGATCGTAACAGCAAGCACAAGTGCACTTGCGGGACCCAAAAGGA
The DNA here is from genome assembly GCA_028555095.1 of Dicrostonyx torquatus. NCBI lineage: Eukaryota > Metazoa > Chordata > Mammalia > Rodentia > Cricetidae > Dicrostonyx > Dicrostonyx torquatus. The sequence goes on along the minus strand of JAQHUG010000020.1, from coordinate 6,920,488 downwards.
CTCTCATAAATTCATAAATACATTCTCTTTCTAATGCACTTACCAATGCCTACAAATACAATTTGAGAGAAATGAGTTCTCATTTGCTGTGACACTCATTTTTTTTTTTTTTATTTTTTATTCTTGGATTTTTGAGACAGGGTTTCTCTGTGGCTTTGGAGCCTGTCCTGGAACTAGCTCTTGTAGACCAGGCTGGTCTCGAACTCACAAAGATCCGCCTGCCTCTGCCTCCCAAATGCTGGGATTAAAGGCGTGTGCCACTACCGCCCAGCTATTTTTTAAAATGATGGGAATAGCAATGCTAGGTACTGTTGTAAATAGAGGGAGCAGAGGGCTGTGTCCCGCCCGGCTCCCGGCCACATGGCCGCACGTCCACATGGCTATACCTGGAATACACAAATCACACACAAACTGGATTCATTTAAATCCTGCCTGGCCCATCATCATCAGTCTTTTCTTGGCTAGCCCTCACATCCAAACTAACCCATTATAAAAGTCTGTATGTCACCACGAGGTGGGTGACTTACCGGACGGTCCTAAGGTATCTCCATCTCATACGGGAGCCTCATGGCGTCTGGCTCACTTCCTTTCTTCTCCTCCCAGAACTTCCGTTCTGTCTACTCCGCCCACCTAAGGGCTGACCTATCTATAAGCCAGGCAGCTCTTTATTCAACCAATAAGAGTAATACAAAATACAGGAGAACACTCCCACAAGGTACACTTTCAAAGAGCCCTGAGACTTTGTCATAATTTCGTGTTACCTCTTTAGGCTGAGATGCACTTTTTAAAAAAACCTTAGGTGGATCTAACAGAAAGTTCCCATTCCACACAATGCATTTCCATATTAAGACTTCAGATGCAGCCGGAAGGAAACCCACACTTCTGTGGAAGTTCAGCGTTTATCCTAGAATCAGAGCACACGAAAGCCCTTGGTTAGGATCAGAAGAGTCCCCTGGCTGAACGTGGGGCCGCAGCATCTCCTTTGCTTCCTGTCCAGCTGCCAAAGGCTGAGTTTTTGTTTTCTTTGCCTCTGTCACACGCTCTTTATGTACAAGCTGTGGGGCAGTTGGTGGCATCCATGTTGCAGTCTCAAAGCCTGCTGGCGGGGAAACTCATCCGCGGGGAAGCTCAGCAGGGTATTCAAAGGTTGTGTTAGTTCTCGGAAATACTAATTTGATCTTAATATTTCTGCGTCCATGTTAGGTCATGATTGATATCTTATCTTGGGCAAAACTTGAACAAATTCAGTCCGTCCTTATTTTGAAAATTAGTACATGGAGCTCTGTGAGGCAGAGATTGTGTGGGTGAGAAAGCAAATCCCAACTCAAATTTAGCACCTTTGGAAGTAGCGTCACTGACTGACTTTCTGTGTTAGATGAAATAGTCAGGATAAAAAAACAAAAACAACAAAACCAAGTGACAGTTTCAAAGCATCTCGTCTGCAAGTGATAATTACTCAGCTTTTGTTTGTTCACTCTGGGGCAGGAATAAATTCTCTTCCTCTGCACCTCACACTAACCTGGCATATCTTGAATTTACAGTCTTGCTCCAGGGGACTTTTTGACTTCCGGTCACATTCTGTGCCTCCTTAAGTGTCTGTATTGTTTGGTTCCTTTTGTTTTGTTGTTTGAGATGAAAATTAGGATCTTCAACAAACACACAAGTGTGCTGAATGAAAAAAAAAGAAATCAAGGGTGTTCCTTGTGACCTCTCTCTTGAGAGCCTGAATCTCCTTTGCCAGTGGAGTCATTCATTAGGTCCTACTGGATCAAAAAGTAACAAGTTTTGGCCAAAGTCTTTAGCCTAAGACCTCCACTGGCTCTTGTAGATTAACTCTGCTGTGCCTGGATTAACCCCTCGGACGCTGTTATTGTTTCTCCTTGTTACATTCACCCCCATGTCCTCTGTTGTCTTTGCTTTCATGAGCGGGAACACAGTGAAGAGCTTAAGCCACGATAAGCTCCTCCCGTCGGGAGCATCTGTTTTGGATTCTTTGACACTTGTCCCTTTTCAAGGTAAACATTCGTTTTGAATCCAATAACCTTGTCAATAGAAATCATTAGCATTAAGCCCTGAGTAGGCCTCGCAAGCAAAAGCCAGGGATGCTTACATGCGTTGTACAAAGGCTAAGGTCAGAAGCGACTTAATGATCTGTTGACCCCAACGCGAAAGATGTTAGCATCTGGGAGCCACATCTGTTTCCGTATGACGAATTTAAAGCGTGTGACACACGTCCTCAGAGGCCATCAAACGCAGATACTCAGAATGCGCCCTCCTTCGCTTGATATCAAATCTTTTTAACAGGCTGCATGTGTTCAGCATAAATGCGTTGCCAGGGCAATGGAGTGCAGGAGACAAAGTAAACATAATTTTATGCTAGCCGTGGATGGAAATAATTTCTTCCCGGTCTCCGGTTACGATGTCGCTCGACTCACTTGACTCTGACTCTGACATTGTCTCCAAGGAGATCTGACAATGATTAGGAAGGGCCACAGGCGAACGCCACTGCGCTGAATTCCGGGGGAGGACAAGGATGATATTGTTTTTCTTAGAAGTGGCATGACAAAGAATCAATACCGTGAGCATCCTATGATGTCATAACTTGATTTCCTAGCTGCCCCGCCAGCAATCAATGTCTGGAGAAGATCCAAGGCGGCCTCCGTGGCTTCATCACATAAACCTGGGTCTTCCATTTACCATGAAAGTTAACATGTCGACCTGTCAGGAATGCCTCAAAAAGTTAGCCGTCTTGTCACAATTATGTGAAAATACTTAGAACACGGAAATGTTAAGACCTGGAGTTGTTTCTGCTTTCTCATGTCTGGAAACTTCTTTCCACAGGAGCACAGAACAGCCCAAGCTTTCACCTCATCGCTAGAAATGACTCCCCCACGCAAAGGTAGAGTCAGGTGCCATATAAGGGTCAGGGCCAGGTGGCTTTCAAGACAGGAAGAGATTCTTCATGCCTAGTCTTGTATTAGTAGATGATCGAGAAGAAAAAAGTGATATATTGATATATATCATGGTGTTGTTACACCCAGACACACACACACACACACACACACACACACACACACACACACACAAATTAATCTGTTTGCATGGTTTGCTTTGTTCTGACTTTGCCGCTTTTATCAGAGGGCATTGTCTGAGTGCAAGGAGAGGGCCATTTGGAAAGTTACTCTCTATTATTAAAAATTCCTGAAGAGAATCAGGATGATGCCAGCAGAGGATACAGGTGATAACAGGACTGAGGAAGACTGTTCTGGTCGGGGGAACATGCCTTTTTATTATTTAATGGTATTGTCTTAGGATCACCTGAAAATGCCTGTTTCTTACTTCAAATCTCAGTGGCCCCTGGTTTGGAAGCTCCTGAGATAGGGATAGCCAGAAGCACACGGTGAGGGACTTATAAGACTTGGCGTCCCTGGTACAGCTGCTGTGGAACACGGAGTCTGCACATGGTCACAGAATGTAAAGCCACACATCTTTCCAGAGCACTCGCCCCCGAGCCGGCTTTGAGATACCAGCTCTCTAGGAGGCTAGGAGAGGAAGAGATGAAAGGTTTTAGGCCTTGCAACCAAAAATAAGTCATAGACTAAACTGCAGTTGGGGACTTATTTTGGAACGAAAGTATAACGTCAACTCTAGAAATTAGAGCCACACATAGGTAAGGGGCAAAGTAGTCACTGAACTCACGTTCAAGTAAAATATGCCAGGAGATAGAATTATGAAGAAACCGAGTTAGACGCCTTGAATATCTATCTATAAGCGTCTGTGAAACTCGGAATGAGAGTGATGAGCTAGTGCAAGGACCTGCTCCACAAGCCCGCCAATCAATGTGGGTTCATCAAATAACAATTTAAATTAGAAAAGACTCAAGATCTATTGTTCTTTGAACCTAATCCTAGATCCCGTACACAGGAGGTAAGTTAGGCTACGTCCTCACACCTGGGGAAACAGGCACAGGCTCTTTATCTACCTTTTCCCGAAGACCAACCCTTGCTTCTGCTGCAAGCCTTCTGCGGGGTCCATGTCTATCACCTCCAGTCTTTCCCATCCTAGATATATAGGTTTGAGCCAGTAACTTAGCCCTCCAAATCTCATATTATTTAGTAGGAAAATAGCTAGTATTTTTGGGGGGAGGTCATCCCTAAAATTCTTATGCTAATGTTATGTTTAACTGCAGAACACTGCTTAGCAAAGAGACTATGAAGATAAGTGTCTGACAAATGCTGGCCATCACTGAATGCGGAATTAAAAATATTCATTCACTTTTCTGCGTTTGAACTCTGTACCAAAGTCTTGCTCTGGGTTCACTGACCTATGAAGTATTTGTTATCAACCTAAATTACACTTGTAGATTGTGGTCGGCTCCTGAAGGGAGAGGTGCTAAAGAGTGCTTGGTATGTGTTGACTTCACGTGATGCTGTGCTCTCCCTCCGCCTGGTACCCTTGTGCCATCCTGCCGTGATGCAGAAGTTCCTCTGGAATAGGGCATTCAACCTAATTTTCAAATTGCATCTTTAAGTTTGTTTGGTGATAAACTGCCCCAGATTAAGGACTTTCTCTGTCACACATAGACACACACAGACACAGACACATAGATTAAGGACTTTCTCTATCACACGTAGACACACACAGACACAGACACATACAGGCACACACATGGACACTCACACACTCATTCACACACACTCACAGGTACCTGCTCAGCTCAGCTGAACACTTTGCTTTATTTACTGACTGATTTAGGTGATTAGGCTGTATATTTGAATGGACCACCCAACATGGTTTACTGTCCCAGCTGTGCAGGAGTGATGTTATATACAGGAGAAACATATATTTTCAGTGTTTAGTTACCTAAAGCCCGGGTAATACATAACCACTCACGCCAGGAGACCCCCGAACACGCAGACAAATCTTGGGAGATGTGTGGCATCTTACAGATTGATTATTCCTGCCCTTCTATATTTCTACCACTGTTGCGTACAGATCATTAGGCAGAAATAGCTCTTATTCCAGACCCGTGTAAATCTTTCAACGGGAAGCCAAGGCGGTCCGCTTTAAAATGCTGTACTACAATAGTTAATGGGATTACCTTCCAAGCTATGAAGTGAGGGATAAATTATTTGGGGAACTCTAATCAATGATGCTGTAAAAATTGTAAAAATTAATTGCAGAAGCCTGGGCTCATTTAATTTCTGTTCTATAAAAATGGTCAATGAAGAAAATCACTGTCAGTGCCAGCATGGGGTAAATCTGTCAAGGGTCCAGCAGCAGACAGCGGTGTCCAGCAAGCACCGGATCACTCTCGTGGGCTACAAATGAGATCTCATGTGCTGGGAACCTGACAGTATTTTGTTGGACTTTTGTTAAGGTTTGTACCTAGAGTGACCAGGACAGGCTCTTGTCCGGAGTCTCAATGCCGGCTTGTGTTGACATTTTTCAAGGCTATAGGACCTCTAAGAGGATGAAGCCTGGGTGGTGGATGTGGGCCATTAGGGGGTCAACCTTTAAAGGTGATACCTGCCTCTGGTTCCTAGACCATGAGGAGACTCATGCAGACAGCCACAGGCGGGGCCATTTGGTCTTGCCTTCCCTGCCACGATGGACTGAGAACTCTGTTAGATTGTCCCAGAATCAACCTCTCCCCAGTGAAGCTGCTTTTGTCATTGAGAGGTCAAACATTACAAATATCGCATTTTCGGTTCCCCCCCCACACACGGTGTTTGTGAAAGCTATTGTCGTGTCAACCTGACTACATCTGAAATCAACTAAAGCCCAAGTGACTGACTACATACACCTGTGGTGGTTTTTTGTTTTTTTTTTTTTCCCCTTGATTGAATCATTTGAGATGGCAGATCCACCTTAAATCTGGATCTTTTAAGGTGTTAGGAGTCACCTTAAATCAAGAGCACACTTTCTGGTGGCAGCCTCTATGAAGGACACAGAAGGAGGAAGCTGTGTTCTGTCTGGTTGTTCTCACTGACAAGTTCTTTCCTTCAAGGGCATTAGAGGCTATTTAGTATTCTGGCGTATGCGGAAAGACCAGCTGAGATAGCCAGCCTTGTGAACCAAGCAACTATTGGATTCCTGAACTTTCTATCAGGAGATAGCCATTGCTGGACTAGCCAGACCATAACTTGTAAGCCACCTGTGTGTGTGTGTGTGTGTGTGTGTGTGTGTGTGCATGTATGTATGTGAGCGTGTGTGTGTGCGTGTGCGTGTGTGCATGTGTGTGCATGTATGTGTGTGTGCGTGTATGTGTGTGCGTGTATTGTGTTGTGTGTGTGCATGTGCGTGTATGTGTGTGTGCGTGTATATGTGTGCATGTATGTGTATGTGTGTGCGTGTATGTGTGTTTGTGTGTGTGTATGTGTGCACATTCTATCTGTTCTATTTCTTTAGAGAACCCCGACTAATACAGCGTTATAACAGCAACTTTCAGAAATGTTGATGCTTAAGGATGTCAGGTGGATTTGAACTCAATTTTTGCTACAACCTGCACCCATTTTTCCATCCTTTGTCTGACGCTCAATCATTGCATGTTTTTAATGCCTTTAAAGTAGGTTTCAGATATCTATATGATTCCTCCTAAAATGTAAATGTGCCTTGCAATTAAGTTGGAATTTAATAATTATGCTTTTTTGATAGAGTAGAAGGTCCCCTGTGTCACCTGGTGCCCCCCGTGCTAAGAATGCTGTATCTCTGGGAAGTGGCCAGTGGATCACCTTGTTGTAGGTCCATGGTTTTCTTTTTTTTTCCTCAGAGCACTTTACATAAGCTAGCATACCCAACCAGGTCTCAGAACCAATATATCAGATAAATAGCCTTGAATTTTCACTTTGCAAGCAAAGAGAATCACAGAAACATCACAGGAGCAGATATCTTAAGTGATAAAGTCAAGTTTTAACCCAGGAAACTTTTAGCCAGTGACAGGTTCAGTATTAAGTAATCCATCTGGCAATATTTTCAGGAGACAGATACTTAAGAATCTTATAAACGAGCTTAAAGTATTTAGACTTTCTTTAGTTTAGGGAGCTTACTAGGCCACTCATCTCTCTTGAGGGTTTTGACATGAAGGGGTTAGTGCCACTCTCTCTCTCCATGCTGCAGGGTGGCAGCCACCTGCCCAGACCTACTGAGAATGTGAGGAAGGTTAGAGGAACTGGAGCTAAGGTTTTTCCATCTAATTACCCAACAAGTATTTATTGAGGACCTAGTTGGTGAAAGGAAGTGTTCCAGGAACAAAAAGACACAGGAATAAAAGAAAACAATAAGTAGGTGAATATAAGTGTGCAGTCTCTGATCATAACAAATATCTGCAAAGCAATAAAGTGGTTGAAAGGGGAAGAGGTATTGCAAGGGAGCAGGTGTGACTTGATGGAGGGATGCAGGATAGCCTTCAGACAGAGATGTGAGTGTGAGCCGGGGAGCCCAAAGTGCTTGATGCAGAGGAAGGGCGTGTTCTAGTTGAAGGAAATAGCATAATCACGGCGCGAGGGATGCGCTACCTGTCAAAAAGTCTGATGGGAAGAAGAGGATTTGGGACAGAGTTGCTCTTAGCCTCCCCGGAAAAGGGGGGCTCCTATCAGTGGACGCTCCTGACAGCTTTGTCTGTCCAGACACCGCGCTCGGATAGATTAAGATGTGGGTGGAACATCTCTGTGGCTGAGATTTTTGGCTTCAGAGCCCAGGGTTATTAAGGTGGCGGCGATGATAAGAGCCTCCCCCTCGTTCGACGTCTACGTGTGTGAGTGTCCTGTTATTAGCAGCGTTATCCTCTAAACGCATCCTTGATTCTTTGCGTTTCGGATCTGGTTTGTGACTGCAACGCTCATATTCGGAAATGAACCATTTCATGTATCTCTTGGGTAATTTTTTTTCCAGTAAAGTTCGGCCTAAATCCTAATCTCCAACCTTAGTTCTGATCCTGACTCTAAGGAGTCCTATGCTAATTCTAATCCTCTCCTGAACCTTTACCATTAATCCTAGCTCTATCACTAACCTGAATCTAAAACGTATCCTAATTCCGACTACTCATTAACACCAACCATAATCCTTAGTCTTCATCCTTACCTTAATACTGACCCTGGGCCAAGCCTAACCTTAACCGGCCCCAGCTCTAACACTGACTCTACCCCGAGTTCTATCCCTAGCCCTGGTTCTCATCTTTTTTGTCAGTGTATCTGAGTGGCTCCTCGTTGGTGGCTCCTCATTGTTGCCTCATCCCCTTATTTCTGGCTGCAAGCCCACGTCCTTCTCAAATAAGGGAAGGCATCTATCTGTCCTAGGAGCCAGACCTTTCTGAGGCCCTGTCACTGCCAGCAAATTGTCTTCAGTATCTGCCGAGACTCCGTCACTGTGCTTTGCCCTGGGCAGAGCTTCCTGCAGGACGCCATCTCCTCGACACTTGCTGAGGTCTGAACTCAGTGCATTAGCTCGACAGGTCACTCTGAGATGCCACAGCTCCCATCCTGCAATCTCTGTGGGTGATGCCACACTGAATGGGGCTGTCATCCCAAATACCACGCACCCCAGAATAGCAGCAGCAACACCCTCATCTACCCAAAACCTCACCCTAGGTCAGAGCAGACATCTGCCAATGTCACGTCAATTATCTCGGCTTTCTCCCTGCCCTGCACACCTTTCAACTGTGACACCATGTGAATGACGATCATGTAGCTTTAAATTAAATTTGAATTAATATTAACAAATGTTATAAATATCTGTGAAATATGAGTGAGTTGTTGTTACGTTTTCCCTTACTTCCAGATCTTTATTTTTAAGATTTCCACTCTGCATTTGACCCCTCCCTCCCCCGTGTATTAAAACAGTAATCACTGGGGAGGATTTACTCAGTGTACATTACATAGTGTATGAAAACATATTAAAAATAGACAATTTTTCCATTTCACATACTATTTCTAAGTAGTATTGGTTGATCAGACACATTCTTCTGAAGGAAAACTAGTAAGCCGTGTGTGCATGCATGTATGTGTGTGTGTGCATGTGTGTGTTCATGTTGATTTTTGTTTCCTGGGCCTGTACCCTGCTTCTCGGGCCGCTGATCTCATTTATCCTATTACCATCTCCAACGCCATTGCCCTCCAGGCAGGCCTATATGACCTCCCAGCCCACCCGCCATTAATCTTTCAGCAGCACAGCTCAGGAGCACGGCCTGAAAAATGAGTTGGATCCTGGAGCTTTTCTGCATCATGTGTTAATTGAATTTAAGTCACACCATTTAGACGTCTCTTTTTCGGTAATTCTATTTATTTTTAATTTATGTTCTTCTGAAGAACAACTTTAAAAAAGGCAGCGTCCCAGAAGGAAAGTTATTTAAGACATTTGCCGAGCTCCGGCCTCATCTAAGACCCCTGAATTCCCTCTGATTAGAATGCTCCCAGCCGTCAAGCGCTGTCCCTCACAGGACGCAAGGAGAAGTTGCTCCAACTTGGATCCAAGTTACAAATAAAAATAATAAGGAGAAAATAGACAGCATTTCAGGGTTGTTGACACATTTTTAAATTACCAGTGCGTATACTTTTTAAATATCAGAACTGAACCAAACTGGAAGGTTGAAGTCCATGGGAGACTTTTTGTTTTTTAAATCCACCATTGTATTGGCTCTAAAGATGTGGTTGTGATCCTCTCCAGATGCTGGCCGTGTGCTTAAGAAAATGAGCCCTGATTCTTCACTGTTTTAAGCTGTTATTATAATTAGGTGGAGAGATTTAAGGGGTTCTCAGACTGAAAAGCAATTCTGAATAATTTTCTCATTATTTCTTACCTGAAGTTATTTTAAGACCACCCTATGCTGGATTTTCACTGTGAGCCTGTAAGGTGCCCCCATGACCATAAAGGTACATGGTATAAACACGGTAACAGAGACGAAGGGAAGAGACCAGTGATATAGTTCAGGAGCTAGAGACCTGCATGGGAGTTATTTCCCTTCTCAAATATCTGCTGACATCTTCTCTTACATTCACGATCGTCAGCAGTCCCTGAGGCTGGGCCTCTCACACACCCCGTCCAGTCTCCACGTTGCTCTGACTCCACACCCACTGTGACCTCTGTGGGCTGTGTCGTGCGGGTCCCTCTGCTCACGCTTCCCCCTGATCCACTCTCTCAGTTTCTACTTTCCTTAGATTGTCTATTCCCTCACGTAAAGGAGATTTGATTTGCCATCAGAGGTTGAGATTCTGAGAACCACGGGATGGATGTCCCTACTTCAGGCTTTTGTGAGACTGTACGTTTGTCTGGTTGTGAAGCAACGAGACACGCATCCTGCTGCCCCCTCCATTCTGTTTCAGTTTCCGATCCCTTGAAGATCTCATTCGATGCCATTCCAGTTTCGCCCTGAAATGTCACAGGGCTGTAAATGTTTATCAGGTGTGTGTACACTTTGCTTTGGTCTAAGCTCTTGTCCGATGTTCATATTGACTGTGAATACTTCATAATGCCTTGGTCAGCCTCAACGTCTTTCTTCCTGACACCTACGGACAAGAAGCCCGTCATGACTGTCTCAACAGGAATACCGCATGTTAATCTAAGAGTCGGTGCGGAACTGTTTTGAGGATTGAGAAGCACCGTACCTCAACCAGCTGGCATTGAACAAAGAGTTCTAAGCACAGCGCCGACTTCAACAGCCGTGCCCATTTCTCTTTCTTCTCCAGTCATGGAAATGATTCAACTTCTTGAGCTTTCCATGAACCATTTCCTCTTCTTCCTCTGCTGAGCATCTTGCTTTACTGACTGAGAGCCAAGGCTACCAGCCAGGGGAACGCGCACTCTTGAGTGCGCCTCGAGAAGTAATTTATTCTTGTCAGCTGTTATAAGTATTCCTGGAATACAAAAAGCACAGTGTGGAAGTTTAAATGTAATTCATCTTTATAAACTCATGGGGAGTGGCACTACTAGGGGGCGTGACTTTGTTGGAGTGTGTATGGCCTTGCTGGAGGAAGTGTGTCACTGTGGCGTGGGGCTTTGATTTCTCATATATATTCAAACCATGTCCAGTGTCCCAGACTACTTCCTGTTGCCTTCTGATCAAGGTATAGCCAGCACCATGTCTGTCTGCACCACATCATATCCAGCTATGATGAAAATGGACCAAACCTCTGAAAATGTAAGCCATCCCAATGAAAAGCTTTTTCTCTTTAAAAGTTGCTATTTTCATGGTGTCTCTTCACGGCAATAGAAACCCTAACTAAGACACACAGCATGAGCTATTTTCTAGCTGCTAGAAGATCAAGCTAAGAAGGTTTCCATGTGGCTGTTGAAAGAAATGTATAGCTTTGCCCCTTGCTGCCTAAAAAAAATGGGAGGAAGACAAATGAACTGCAAGAAAAATTTGAAACATAAGGGAGATGGGAGTTTTTAGTTTTGAAAATCCCAGAATTACCAGAGGACATAGCATGGTATTAGTCTTCTCATTGCTATGACGAAATCCTTGACACAGACAATGTAAAAAGGAGAGGTTTATTCGGTGCACAGTTCTAAAAGGTGTGGTCCTTTGTGGCAGAGGTTGCTAAACATAGAGCAGTTCACCTCATGGCTGCCGGGAAGCGGAGACAGAACGTCTGCCCTTGTTCCCTTTCCCCTTCCACTTCATCCGACTCCTAGCGTATGAGAGGCTGTGGAGCTTCTCCTCCATTGTGAGTCGTCCCTGGAAACAGCTACATGGACACACCCACAGGTACACTTGAGGGTTATTCGAAGTCCATCTCCAGCTAATCAAGCAGACAAACACGATCAGCCATGACAGATACCAAAGCTAAGGGAGGCCTTGTTGATACAATGTGGAATGAAGGGAAAGTCAAAGCTGTGGCTGAGAAGTCCCCTGTTAACTGAGAAATGGTTAATGTGTATCCAAGAGGACAGTAGATTTGCTTTCTGGGAACCTAGTCTATATAGATGCACACCTTCTTAGGCCTTGGGCTTCCCACAGGGCAGGGTATCCTGCCCCCTCTTAAGGAAGCAGGGGGAGGGAGGAGGGGTAGTGGGGGAGCAGGAGGGCCTGGGAGAAGGCGAGAAAGTGTAAATTTTTCTTTTAACAATAAAGAAAAATAGAAAAGGGTGTTTCTAAGAAGCCTGACAACATTTGTTTTTTAGTAGAACTCCAATGAAGAGGAGGAATAATCTCTAGAAATCTGTGGGTACAGCTTCTTTTTCTTTTCCTAATGGAGTTAATATCAACAGAAATCATGGGAGAAGCAAAGTTTTCTGAAAGAATTTTGTTGACAGAGGCATTATTCACTTGAGCAGAAATGGAGAGGATTAAGATGGGGAGGAAGAAAGAAGTCTTTGGAACCTAATTTATCTACTGCCTCAGTAGGAAGACCTTGAGACTATTCAGCTGAAGAAACAATACTTTTCATGGAGAAGAAGGAATGGTTCGCAGGGGATATCAAATGCACAAAGGATAGAGGTAAGAGCCAAGAGCAATGGTTCTCAACCTGTGGGGCAAGACCTCTTCAGGGGTTGAATGTCTGATATTATCCTGTATATTAGATATTTACATTATGATAAAACAGTAGAAAATGCAGTTATGAAGATCAAGGATACAATTTTAGTGTTGCGAAGGGGAACTTATGGAAGGGTAGCAGCATTGGGAAGGTTGAAAACTACTGGCAGAGGATTATATTAGGCCTTGACCTCTAATCAAGGAACAATAATGTATGCTCTGTTAGATTTAATGACCATTATAGACAAATGATTCTGGATGTTTCCCATATTCCCCATTTTTGAGAATGTTCACAATGACTCCATACACTTGTCTATTATACTTAGGGTATACAGAGAACTGCTTAGCTTATGAAACTTCAAACATGATGCATGCAAGAACCACATTTAGAAATTTCATTCATACCAGGACTTGACCTAGACATCAGGGCCCTTCAAGCACTAGTTGGTAATTAATAAGGATGTTTCAGAAGAGAATATTTTGAACTGGACAGGATATATTTTGCATGTGCAAGGAAGTTTAATAATTTATATTCAGAATGCATGTTTTTGTGGTTTCAAACTTTGTCCATAATTCCTTTGACATATTTCCGTAGAAAGATAAAGCTTAAATCTATCTATCTATCTATCTATCTATCTATCTATCTATCTATCTATCTATCTATTGACCTATAATCTATCTGCCATCTACTTATCTATTCATCTATTCATGTATGAAGATATTAATTATGGCAATTGGTGGTACTTTGAAAGAAAATGGCTAAAGGGAGTGGCACTATTAGGAGGTGTGGCCTTGTTGGAGGAAGTGTGTCACTGTGGGGGAGTTTTCTTTTGCTCAGAGTTCCCTCAGTGTGATGGTTAGTTGGCTTCCTGTTGCCTGCAAGGTGTAGAACTCTCAGCTCCAGCACCACATCTGCCTGCATGTTGCACTGCTCTCTATCATGATGATACTGGACTGAACCCCTGAAATTGTAAGCAAGCCAACCTAATTGAATGCTTTCTTTATAAGAGTTGCTGTGGTCATGGTGTCTCTTTACAGAAATAAAACCCTAACTAAGACAATTGATTTATGCGATTATGGAGGACAAGAAGTCCCATGGTTGTCACCTGTAGGCTAGAGAACAAGAAAACCTGAGTTTAGTCTAGTTCCAAAATCAGAGATAGTGATGTCCCAATGAAAGAGATGTGACTGTCCCAGTCTTAAAAGGAGCTTGGATTCACCCTTCCTGCTCCATCTGTTCCTCATTTAATTGGCCAGAGCCCTCTTACATTAGTGCAGGCAATATTCTAAACTTAGTCTACCAGTTTAGTGAAAATACCTCCACAGACCTGAAACACACAGTCATCATGTGAAATACACGGGCATTCCTCAGCCCAGTTAATTCCTGGCACAGGAAGTTAGTCACATAGTCACAAAGAACATTTTTGTTTCCTCCTTGGCCTCTTTTCTCCAGCTACAAGTTGGAAAAAGAATTGAGACTCCATGCAGACATTTAGCTACCCATGTGAGCCACATTGATGCAGGCCCATCAGGCAGGTTTCCAGGGACTGCCATATTGACCAAGTTGTGATTACAACCTTGCAATAAAACCCAGGACTGCTGACATAAGCCAAGCATGCAGCCAAATAAACACCTATTTGCTGAGCAACAAATTTGCTGTGGGATAATGCTCTTGCATACTATAAACATTTGTCACGTGTGTTGGTTTAATAAAATGTTGATTGGTCAGTAGCCAGACAGGAAGTAAAGGTGGGGCAACCAGACTAGGAGAATTCTGGGAAGAGGAAAAGTGGAGACACAGTTACCAGCCAGATGCAGAGGAAGTAAGATGAGAATGCCCTACTGAGAAAAGGTACCAGGCCATGTGGCTAAACATAGCCGAGAATTATGGGTGAATTTAAGTTGTAAGAGCTAGTTAATAATAAGCCTGAGCTAATAGACCAAACAGTTTATAATTAATATAAGCCTCTGT
>JAQHUG010000020.1:6881796-6906025 GCA_028555095.1 Dicrostonyx torquatus | reverse complement strand
GCTGTCTCAGGTAGTTGTCAAGGGTGGCATTTGTTTCTCTCTGACTCTCACTTGTGGCTCTCACCCTGGGCAGCTCGAGTGTCATTAAAACATGGCAGCTGAGATGCTCCAAGAGACACAGCAACATGTAAACCTGTGTTCTCTGTGACCGAGCCTAGTGTCTTCATTTGACTTCTCAGGATTGTTTCTCTTTGGCTCGTGGTTAGGGAAGACATAGTCCATCGAGTCAGGGTGTACATGCCATTGGAGTGGGTTTATTTAGCTGTGTTGGCAGGAACTGAGATGCAGGTGACCACATTGAGTCTGTGATCAGGAGGAGAGAGAGGGAGAGAGAGAGAGAGAGGGAGAGAGAAAGAGAGAGAGAGAGAGAGAGAGAGAGAGGAGAACAACGCTGGCACTCTACTCATTTCTCCTTTTTATTTCAGTCTGGTACCCCAACTGTAGACACGGTGCTGGCCTACATCAGGGTGAGTCATCACCCCTCAATTCAACCTCTCTGGCAGAGGGGTGTTCCTCAGGTCATTCCCAGTCCAGTCAAGGTGATAATGAAGACCAATAAGACCTTGACAGTCATGGGCTTTTTCTACAACATCCTATGAGTCACACAGGTGAGACACATACGTGTGCACCGTACAGGGATGTGAACACCATGGGGTGAGTATATCTATGGGCTTTCCTGCAAGGTGACTATCATTGTGAAATATAAGTAGTTGTTATTGATTATGTTACTTAAGTTCCAGGGTAATTTACTATTTACCGTTAAATGACTAATGGACACGCAAACCAGTTGGCAATATATTGGCTTCCCCACAGTGATTTGCCATGAAGAACGCCAGTGCTGCTCCACCCCCACCCCGTTCATGAGCAACAGGAGAGAAGATGCCATAGGTCTAAAGGATGTATACTGGCACCTGCTTCAGGAAAGCACTGCAAGGCTTGGTCCGAGTGCAATCTTGGGGATGCTGTATTGTTGGAACTGGCCTGACATTCAAGTGACTGGTACAAGGGTATACATCCTTGCAATCCCTTAGCTGACCTAGCACATGTATTTTCTTTCTTTCTCTTTAAAAAACAAAATAACAAAAGTTTTACCCCTTTGCCTAAGTTTTAAGCTGAAACATTGGACCTTCGAGTTCCTTCTGGTACACAAATGCTGTTTGCCTTTATAGTCAGCTTTTTACGCCAGACTTTTTAAAAATACAAAGCATTCTGCATTTGTTTCCTACCCAGACTATTTTTTTTTAAGAGCTGGACAATCTAAGTTCTGTCTCCTCAGGAACACCAAGTGGGACGATCAGGGAAGCACAGTGTACTGCTTCCAACAAGGTGGAAAATCCATCTGAAATGACAGACGTCCTGGGTAATGACAAATCTCTGAGGACCTGTGTCACAGCTAACTCGCTGATGGGTGTGTGCAGCTGAGCTAAGCTTTAGTATCAGAATTCCTTCTCCCTTTTGAATTGAAGATGAGGCAATTAAAAGTTACTAAATCTCATGTTTTGAGCTGCTTCTGATCCCTTCGGACTAGCCACAGGCCTGTTTGCGCGTCCTATTTTGGGAAGGACCATCTTGCAAACCTGAAGTGCGTAGACTTTATTTTGAAACGGGCTGCATTCCAGAAATAGGTTTTAACTTTATTACTTTCTCCTCTCTCTGGGGACACCTTGACAAAAATGGCAAACCAGAAACTTCCTGAAGGTTAATCTTTTTTCTGGGTCACATGATCCTTTTTAATTTTCATCTGCAGAGGGTTTTCTGATGTCGATAGGTTTGGCTGTTGGTGAACTAAAGAAAATCCTGTTGCCTTACTGTGAACAATGGGCAGGATTTGAGTGCAGTCAAGGTATTTGCTTAATACAATAGAAGTTGGTGCAGACTGGACTTGCAAGTGTCAAACAAACTGTGTGGGGGGAAAAAATCTAAATTACCACAACTGAGTCAACAAACGGATTGGAGAGCAGGAATGTTGACTGGATGGCAACAAGTGATTTGATTAACTTCATTTCAGACTCAAAGATTGAGCTGGACCAAAAAAAAAAAAAAAAAGCAAAATAAAACCAAAACCAGAAGAAAACAGCAACAACAAAAACCCTATAAAGCGATAGTTAAAAAGTATTTATAAAACAAGAGGGAGAAAGAGTCATGAAAGGAAACATTAGAAACAAAAACCATTTGTAATTAATAACACCGACCCAGAAACAGGCCTGTTCCAAGGTAGGAACCCCCTGGAAGAATGAGTGATCAAAGAAGTGACTGGAATCCTCCTCCTCCATCCCATTGCTCATAGGCATCTCCATCTCAGGAAACGCTAAACAAACAGAGGTCAGATTGCAGAGCGGTCTTCCACCCCCAGCATTTCCAAGCTTTAAATCTGTTGAGTAAACAGTTTCCAAGTAGGTGTGACTTCTCTAGTGCTTGATGGAGCTGAGCTCACTGGCCAGCACAGGTTTCCAGATATGACTGGAATGTTGAACAAAAACGTGGCCTTCCATCTGCAGGCATCTGGCTAAGCAATACCTAGAAGGCTTTAGGTCAAGGGTGAGGATTCAGAACATTGACTCTTGGGCTACCTGAGCAACGGGAAGGTCAATGGGATGCGACAGACCCACATTTCACTCCTGATGAATATGTGTTCTCTCTCTCTCTCTCTCTCTCTCTCTCTCTCTCTCTCTCTCTCTCTCTCTCTTTCTCTCTCCTTTTATTGGGATTTCAACCTAGAGACTTGAGTGCTGACAAGAGTCCTAAACACTGAGATGTATCTATGTTTTCTCTCTCTCTCTCTCTCTCTCTCTCCTTTTATTGGGATTTGAACCTAGGGACTTGAGTGCTGACAAGAGTCCTAAACACTGAGATGTATCTATGATCATCTCTTATTTTCTTTTGAATCAGATTCTTGTTAAGTTAAATGGCCTGGGCATAGAGGCTTTCACTTTGTGATCCTCCTGTTTCAGACTCCAGAGTAACTGGGATTACAGGCCTGTACCCACCACACTCAGTCTTAGTTCTCTGTGTACTTGCTTCTCAAAGCTGTTCCCCGGTGTAGATTAAAATCTCCCCTACACACACGCACACACACACACACACACACACAAACACACACACACACAGAAGCACACATGCTTGCATGAAAGCACACATATGCATGCACACACGCACGTATGTATGCACATGCACACATGTACGCACAGAGAGGGGGAGAGAGAGAGAGATGGATGGATGGATAGATAGATACATAGATACATAGAAATATAGATAGATAGATAGATAGATAGATAGACAGATAGCATACACAAAGAACGGAATTCAGTCCATTGAAGCTGACCAAAACAATGTCTAATGCTGGTGTATTATTATTGCCACTATTCTTCACAGGCTATCACCACTGGATTTCTGTAAAATGATCCTGAGCCTCCGTAGATTCCCACCGTCCACATTGCCAGCTGTTGGCTACTGCTCTAAAGAGGATGAAGAATGAATGGTCTGGCAATACAGGAGGGTGGGGTGAAGTGTTATCGTCTGTGCTCTTACTTAGTCGTCAACACGGAGGACATCCGCAGAGATTCTCCCTCATCAACAACCACTTTACACGCTCTATGGAGAGATGGCACTAACTGGAGATGTCGTCGAGTGAATTCTCTTCTGGCACCATCTATCCTGGAGATGGCGGTGGCGGTGGAGAGTTCGGCCTCATACACTGTCCCCGCATCCGACACTGCTGACGGGCTGGAAACCATTCTGATTGATAGACTCTTAACTGAGCTTGCCAAGACTGGAACTCAACTGATTTGCTGAGATGGCTCATACATGGGCAGCACGATGTTTCAGGTGGGCAGGGGGAGAGGTGTGCGGAGCATGGTGTGTAGGAAGAAGTATGTAGGTGGCCCACTCGTCCCAGAGTCCTCTGTGGATTTGGCTCTTTGAACCTCTCTGAGCACAGCCCTTCTGTGTCTCTATGGAAATCTCACTGTATAGGCATAATTGACTAAACCATTAGCTGTTGATGACCATCCTAGCATTCAAGTCATTTTTCCTCTCCAGAGTCGGTGTGTAGCCTGAAGTATCAGACCACTAGTCATGTCTTACTCTTGCCTACGACAAGACTGCATCCTGAAGCAACCAACTGATGGCACCAGTCAACTCATTAGCTTAAAAATAAACATTCATTTGTTTATTTTTCAAGGATTTTAAAAACCATGGGCCTGGACACTGGGATGAAGGCCAATTATGTATTTCACAAGCACACAAAGGAATTAAAGGTGGATTTCATGACTGTGAGGTGTGACAACCTCTTTAACACCTGGGCATGTACCTATTGTGGATTCCTGTGAGATACTTGGTAATGACCAAGACAAATGCTCACCTACTGTGCATGGCAGAGTCATTGGTCAATAACAATCAGCTTGTGTCTCGTGAGGTTGGCTTGGGTGTTGAGTAACTACTAATGGGAAAGTAGCTAAGCTTTGGCCAGTCATTTAATGTGACTTGTAAGTTGTTTCTTTATCCATAACTTGACAATGGATGTCATTGATCATCGCGGGGATGAAGGAAAACCTGCATCTGTTTATCGCTCCGTACATCTCTGATGGTGGAGATCCTGGCCCTGGGACCACTGGCAGACCAGACCCTCTGATGGGGATCCTGGCCTTAGGACCACTGGCAGACAGGGCCCTCTGATGGGGATCCTGGCCTTGGGACCACTGGCAGACAAGACCCTCTGATGGGGATCCTGGCCCTGGGACCACTAGCAGACCAGACCCTCTGATGGGGATCCTGGCCCTGGGACCACTGTCAGACCAGACCCTCTGATGGGGATCCTGGCCTTGGGACCACTGTCAGACTGGTCCCTCTGATGGGGATCCTGGCCCTGGGACCACTGTCAGACCAGACCCTGTGATAGGGTTCATGGCCCTGGTATTACTAACAGACCAGACCCTCAGATGGGGATCATGGCCCTGGGACCACTGGCAGACTGAGCCCTGCGGTCATCCACCGTCATGCTAACCTGGACATTTCAGTGTTGAGCAGCACCTAGAGTCCATCTACAAACTCTGTTCTCACATCAATTTTGACAACCCCAAAATGCTTTCATTCTGAGTGTTTCCTTGGGTTGCAAAGCTAAAAACCATTGTTCTCAAAATGTCTTTGAAAATCATTGGTGGTTGGTGACTTAGAGTATATATTTGCAATAGTGAGTGGAACTCATATTGTGTATGCAAATTCTACATGAACAAAAGGTCACCAACAAATTCAAACTACTCATGAAGCAATTTCAAATTTGCATAGGCTTCAAATAGTGGTCAGAGTGTTACCTTCTTATTAACACATTATTTTATGTTTTAATCAATGAGCAAGCCATTCATTTACCCTGTTATCTCTTTTCTTAGCTCGACTTCATTCCTAGTAATATCCCAAAATAGAATAGCAAGAAGCAGAGCAATACTACATAAAACCAAATACATTAAAATGCAGTAGCTAATGTTTTTCCTTTATATTCTATGCGTCTAAGAGGGTTTCATCCTCTGTACTGGCAGAAGAAGGTGAAGAAGTTGGGCATAATGGTATACACCCTTAGTTCCAGCACTAGAGAGGCAGAGGCAGGCAATTTCTGAGTCCAACATCAGCAAGCTCTAAGACAGCCAGGGTACACAGAGAAACTCTGATTCGAAACAATAACAACAACAAAAAAGCCAAAACCAAACCAAAACACAGAAATGAAGGTGGGTGAGCTTTCCTTCTTCATGCATCTCAGACAGCAGGGATGGCGCTGATTCTGGCACGTGTGTTTGTATGTGTACACAGTGGGTGAAGCTTTATCCTCACAAAGTTCATGTTAATCTTGAACCTAAGAATGTGAGCTTACACAAAACCATTACAGATGTCACTGAGTTTGGAGATCAGGAGATATCATCCCAATCAGGTTAGGACCTAAATTTAGTTATTGCTGTCCTTCTAAGGTTATTGGGCCCAGAGACATGGGCTGTAGGAAGACCAAGAAGGCTACGTGATGGTTTTGGAAAACAAGCAATACCAAGTGTGGCCTCTGACCACCCAAAGTAGGGGGAGGTGTATGGAGCCAGTTCTCCTAGTGCTGCCAGAAGGAACCACTCTCCTGGCTTTTCACTTCTGGGCTCTAAAACTGAAATGGAATGAGTTACTTTGGTGCGGGAGAATTGTCTGTATTCTGTTAATCATGTTTTAAATAAATGCTGATTGGCCAGGCAGGAATTATAGGTGGGAAAACCAGGCAGGAAGTAGATGTGAGAACAGGAGAGTTCTGGGAAGCAGGAAGCTCCCTAAGCACTCCTGCCCTGATCACCAAAGAAGCAGGATGGGACTGCCCTGCTGAAAAAGGTACTGAGCCATGTGGCTAATATAGTTAAGAACAATGTGTTAATATACGTTACAAGAGCTAATAAGAAGCCTGAGCTAATGGGCCAATCAGTTTATAATCTTATGGAGACCTCTGTGTGATTTTCTTTGGGGCTTGCCGGCTGTGGGATACTGGGCGGGACAGAAACCCCAACAAGCAGGCCCTCGTGTTACATTCCTGTTATCTAAGCCATGCAGTTCATGGTGACTTGTTATAGCACCCTGGGGAAGCTAATAAGCTGTGTGTGTGGATACTGACATGGCTTCCGTCACCAGGAATCCCTGTGAAATTCACTGAACCCTCAGGTCTTTGATCAGTCTAGTGCCATTTTGTTGTGGATAATCCATCTGTGGCCAGAGTTAATGGGGCATTCTGCACAGGAAAGAGATAGGCTCAACCTTAAACATTAACAAATAGCGCCTGGCGGAGGAGGTGGATCCACCGGTGAAGTGTCTTCCTCCCTAACTTGAAGACCTGCATTCAGATCCCTAGGATCTGCATGGAAAGCAGTCACTTTGGCTCACACCTGTCCTCTCAGTATTAGAGACAGGAGGATCCTGGAGGGTTTGCTGCCAGCCAGGCTAGTTACTCAATGTGCTCCCAGTTCAGTGAGAGTCCCTATCTAGAAAAGCAATGTCAAGAACAGGAGAGGAAGACATTCAGTATTCACCCGTGGGCCCCACATGTGGTGCACACACATGCACACACACAAACACAGAAACATGCATTTAACACATGTGTAACATTTACACAAAATAGTAAAAGTACTAGAACTACTAGCTACTTTGGAGGCTATGTGAAGAATTGTCTATGAATCCTGGACATGCTCATATTGTAGACACAATGGGGAAAGGCAGTTGGAAGGTCCTGTCTTGGCTCCTCTAGGACAGCTGATCCAATGAACAGGCGAGGATCTAGTCCAGAGAGAGAATCAGAAATGGAAACCCCTTGTCTCAGTTGTAATCAGCTGGAGGAAGACACGTTAGTATCTAAGGTCTTGCAACTGTGAGAAATGGAAGCAGCCAGAATGAAACGTGGCAGACTATGTTAGAGAAAAGAAGGAAGAACTCAGAGGAGCTGGGCTGAGGGCATGGAGCCTGGAGAAAGTATCTGGAGCTTGCCCTCATCCTACATCTTTCTCCGTGGTGGGCAATATGAAGTCATAAAGACCGGGCGTTCTCATCTATGGAGAAGCATTCTTGTAGAGTTCGTCCTTACCCTGGGACGTGTTGGGCACTCGTGTTGGAATTGGGAGGAGACTAGATGAGACTGAAGGACTCTGTGGTTAGGTGAGGAAGTAAGAAACAAACAGATGTGTGAAATTTCAGGGCAAACCCGAAAGTCCATCTTCAAACAGATTGCAGGGAAGGCCCAGGTATGTTGATAGGAGTGGCACTCCAGAGGGAATGACAGGGGCTGGGTCAGAGGTCACAGTGGGCACCTCAAGGTAGCTGTCTATCCATTAAGCGAACTCAATTATACTTAAGAAAGTTGAGAGGGGAGAATAGTGCTTTTTTCCCCCGTGTACGTGTGTGCATGTGATCATGTAGTGCATGTCTGGATATACATATGGACACATGTGCCTGTGGGGGGTATTACGGTGATTCTCAGTTGATGTCGACATTATTATTATTTTTTTAAGACAGGGTTTTTCATTGACTTAGAACTATTTAAGTAGATTAGGGTGATAACAGTGAACCTCAGGGTCCTCATGTCTGCCTGACTTGGACAGGCACTGAGATTATAAGCATGGTACCACCACATTTGTAATGTGGGTCCCAGGAGATTTGACTCCAGTATTCATGCTTGTAAAAGAAGTATTTTGCTCACTGAGCCCAAGTGTTTGTTCAGAAATGAACGTTCTCTTTTAAAGTCTTTGCCATCTTCATTTGTGTCTTTGTCCTGATACTAGCTGTGATGATCAATATTATCATTTTGACAGGATCTAGGATGCCCTTGGGGTCCAGTCCCCATGTGGGTCTGTGAAGGATGTCAGATTTGGGTATGCCTGTGAGGTTAGATGAGGTGAGAAGACCCACCCCGGATCGGGACCACACCAATCCCTGGACTGACTCCAGCATTCCTTGCTCTCTTGCTTCCTGACTGCAGACAGTAGCCTCATGTTCCTGCTGCCATGACATCCACACTGCAATGAACCACACCGGGGAACTGTGACACCAAAGACATCTTTCTTCTTTAAGTTGCTTGTGTCCAGGTATTTTATCAGAGCAAGACAAGAAACTAATGCACAATTAACAGTGA
This sequence comes from Dicrostonyx torquatus, assembly GCA_028555095.1. NCBI lineage: Eukaryota > Metazoa > Chordata > Mammalia > Rodentia > Cricetidae > Dicrostonyx > Dicrostonyx torquatus. Next base: position 6,897,393 of record JAQHUG010000020.1, on the reverse strand, counting down.
ATGATAGAGACAAGTCAAAATAATAAAATTTTAAATTATAGTTTGTAGTCTTATTCCAATGGGGCTGGAGAGATGGCTCAGTGGCTCTTCCACAGGTCCCGAGTTCAATTCCCAGCAACCACATGGTGGCTCACAACCATCTGTAATGAGATCTGGCGCCGTCTTGAGAAAGAGACCTGGTCATTTGTCCTCATCAACTTAGACTGTATCCCTAATATGGACAAGTCCAACCAAACCGCCATATACGGGTTGTCTATGCATGCTTCAGCATTGCCCAGGGCATAAATTTCATTTTTTCATTCAGTCTTACTCCAATACCTAGAAGTTGAAATATAATTATAAAATGGTAATTAGGCTGTTTTCCTGTGCTGCTCTTAGTGATATGTAAGGGAACTCGACTGCATCTCAAAGTCAACTTAGGAGGGCTTTTTTTAAAAAAATCTATCATCTATATATCTGTCTGTCTATCTTCTATATGGTATAGGAGGGTTCTTCTGTGTTTCTTGCTTTCATTGGTTAATAAAGAAGCTGCCTTGGCCTGTAGAATAGGACACAGCCCTTAGGTGGGCAGAGTAGACAGAATGGAAGGTGATGAGAGAGAAGGAAGTAGGCAGATGCCATGATTTTCCTGCCCGAGATGGACGTACCTTAGAATCGTCTGGTAAGTCATCACCTCATGGTGACATACAGACTTTTATAATGGGTTAGTTTAAGATGTAAGAGTTAGCCAAGAAAAGGCTAGAGATAATGGACAAGGCAGTATTTAAGTGAATATAATTGTCGTGTGGTTATTTCTGGCGTAAGCTAGCTGGCAGCTGGGAGCCAGGTGCCCGGAAAACGGCCCCACTTCTCAGCAGCAGGACACAGTCCCCCCCCATTACAACACTATATATATTTAAAAACTCTTCCCATTTCTTTTGATTTTGTCATTTGAGTATGTATATGTATGTGCATGTGTGAGCACATAAAACACATGTGTGGAGGTCAGAGAACAACATGTAGGAGGAGTTAGTTCTGTCCTCCCACCATGCGGGTCCACACACTGAACTCAGGTCACCAGGTTTGGTGCCGGCCACCTTTACACACAGAACCAACCCATCAGTCTGTTGTTTCTCAGTCTGAGGTTACAGGGAGTCTGCAGAAAATCTGGCCAACATTTAAAACTTGGCAGCTATAAGGCAAATATCAGAACACATTGCACGAAGCTAGGTGACGTTGTATTCTCTCTCCTGTCAAGAAGATGCACTCCAAAATTTGTGCTATGCCAAAAATAGTACGAGCAATGCCATTGTTGTAATGATGAGGACATTTCCAAACAAGAGTCTGCATGCAGCCCTAAAGAACCGTAAAGGATGAACGCCTACTTCTAGCACAAAGTGCACTGTTGATGAACAGCCCCCTGGATTCAAAGGGAAGGTCCTTTGCCAAAACAGAATTGGTGTTGGACCCCTCACGAAGGAAAAAGCTCAATTTCCACTCATTTCCTCTTTCTCTCTATTAAAAAAGAATGTTTTCTCAGCTAACCTTTTTATTTATTTATTTTTTTGTGCACAAAGAACACGCTCAGTCTTTTCTTCCCTTTTTTCTTTTTGTTCTGTTAGTTAGTTGACAGGACCTCCAGGTAAAAGAAATGTTTTTAATAAAATACATTCCCTCACGCAGTGTGGAGTAGAAGGTAGCTGAGCAAGAATAAAGATGTTATTGCAGGCTCCTTGGAGACGCCTACAATGTTCGCTTTAATCTATTTGATCATCCCTGAATGGCTGATTGCAGCCCTTTTCTCTCCAAGGGATAAAAGAGCAGCTTAATATATTTATATATGTACATATGTAGACTGTGCAGCCCATGCTAGGCAGGCTCGCTTGCTTTCCTTCGGACCTCTCTCTGTTGCCGCCTTTCTTCCCCTGTGAGCTGAAAAATGGAAGCAATTTGCTGCAGTCATTCCTAAAATTCTCTCGCCCGATATCTTGAGTTTTATAATTGCTGCAATATTTCACTCATGCCAGCTGGAGTGAGTGGAAACGGTATGTGGGCTGCGGTGGGGGTGCTGGCGTGCTGACGTGCCACAGGCGGTGACCTATAAATATGTGTGCCCCAGTTCTCCCTCGACAAGTGTAAGCGGCCACCGCTCCAGTGCCCAGCAGAGATGTGTAGGCTTGGTCATATGATCCTGTTTCCTCTGGGGCCTGAGACATTGCTGGGCCTTGTTCAGATTGCTCTTGAGACACACAGTGAGACTACAGGGCTAATGCCCCTTTAACCTTTTGCCACTGCAAATAAATCCACCAAGATGGAACGATACCTTGGTTGTTAGGAAAACAAATCATTCATTTTCGAATAACAAGCTTCATCATCCAGATTAAAATGTTGTGATGAAATCCATGTATTCCTTGGTGCAATACCTGAATGGGGGCCTTGATCCAGTTCCATCTCATCAGCTAGGATTGCATGGTACTTTTCTTGCTTCTCAGATTCATATCCACTCAACAGCCCATGCTGAGCTGGTCTCCAAGGCACACTTATTTTCTGCTAGTTTCTAGCGGGCTGATGCTAGTCACTGTTTAATTAACATATTGACAACTCCCCCAACTACGCTCTACTCCTCAGACAGTCACTCGCCCATCGTCTTTCTGTTATATGGAACTCTGCTTGATCAAAAAGATTGCATTTCCCTCCATCGATAATGTAGTATTGTTCACATAGGATGAGCATCAGACTCTAGCCTAAGTCAGCCCTCCAGCCAGCCAGCTAGGCCCCATCAATAGCTCCAGCCATCTTACTGCAGTCCATGTTTTTATGACATTAGAAAGGTCTTGAAGTTTTCCTTGCTCCTAAAAATAAGGCTTATTTTTATTTTCAATGCATGAGTATCTTGTCTGCAGGCATGTGTGTGTATCGTGCGTATGCCTGAGGAGACCAGAAAAAGCCATTGGATTCCCTGAAACTGGGGTTACAGACAGTTGTACCCAACACACAAGTACTATAAACCAAACGCAGGTTCTCTGCCAGGGCAGGAAGTGCTCTAAACCAATGAGCTCTCTTTTCAACTCTTCGTGAGAGCTTTTTACCCACAGCATGCCGAACCGCAGACTTGTTGCTCCTATTACAGAAGCCCCAACTGAAGTAGGGTATTCATTTCAAATGTACGGAAGGCCCAAGAGAAGAGATTAAAGTCCAGTCGTGAATATCACAAGTAAGAAAGCAAAACAAACATTTTATATTTGCAAGTACCTGTCGGAAATTCTATCCATCATCACCTGTAAACTGATCATATGTGAAATGGGTTCATCATAGGAACACAGTAGGATCTTTAGTTTTTTAGTGAGTGTCTGATCTTTGACCTTTTTATATTCTGGTTGAGATAAAGAGGATTTTATTTGGGAAACAAATAATTTGTGTTTTTCTAAGAATTTCCATTCTATACAATACAGCCTATGCATTGTATTCCTGAGGACATTTGTGGATATCATAGACTGTTTGATTTACACGGGTTCACTCTCTTGATCTGTGTTTCAGTTTTGTTCTATAGTTGATGTTGATCTTTCCCATGAACTTCTATGTCCACCTCATGCTTTGGGTATCTGATTTTTAAGGCAGAGGTCAGACACGTATGAAGCAGAAAGACTGCAGAGTTGGTCACATGGACACACATGCATCCACAGGTCAAATGGAGATTTCCATGTATGACAGGAATTACTGAGACCCAGGAGCCATGAGTGGCTACTTCAAAGGTTGTGTTTTCTGCATCTGTGCAGTGTGGTCTGAGGCCATTGTGAGTTCCCGTTTGCAGTTTTTTTTTTTTGTTTCTAAGGACAATGACTACTCTGTAGATTTACTATAAGAACGCTGCGGAATCTGGAATGGTGGGTCATGTCAATAATGCTGGCATGTGGGAGACTGAGGCAGGAGGGTTGCTAGAATGTTGAGGTCAATCTGGTTACATAGTGAATTTTAGGACACACATCATGGGTTACAGAATGAGAACCCAACTGAAAAACAAACAAGTAAGCAAAATGCTGGGTACCACATACAAAATGAATGAAGGATGACAGAAGCATACTAGATAGTGTGTGTTTGTTTGTTTATTTTTAGGTTTCTCGAGAGGGGGGTTTCTCTGGGTGACCCTGGCTGTCCTGGAACTCACTCTGTAGTCCAGTCTGGCCTCAAACTCACAGAGATCTGCCTGCTTCTGCCTCTCAAGTACTGGATTAAAGGCATGTACCACCACTGCCTGGCTTACTGTGTGTTTCTTAAAGACAGGGCTCACAACATTTTGGAGCATTTGGGACAGGACAATGTCATTGTTCAGCTCCTGTCAGGAACTATCTGATCACCTCCCTAGGACTGCCCTAGAAGTGTGGTGAACCATATAGTTCCTTGGAAATTACTCCTGATCAAGCAACTTTTTGACTTAGCTATTTTTAATTTTAAAAATTAAAAAAAGATATTTATGAAAGTTATATATTTATCAAAAGGGCAAGCCGTAGAAAAAAGAAAAAGAAGGACAATGGAAGAGAAAAGTAATAAATAAAACACCATAGAATAAATCACCTTGAAATATGAGTAAGGTAAAAAGCCTCACTTTTAGAAGAAAACAATCTTGTGGATTTGTTGTAAGGAGGTCGCTTATTTATTTCCTGGCCGCCCAGCAGCTCAGACCCAAAATACTGTATTATTTAAATAACTGCTTGGCCAATTACTTAAGTATATTACCATCTAGGTCTTACATCTAGAATTAACCCATCTTCATTATTTTATATTTTATCATGAGGCTCGTGGTTTACCAGCAAGGTTTCAGTGTGTCTGTCTCTGGCGGTGGCTCCATGGCTTCTCCTTGACTCCACCTCCTTTCCCAGCATTCAGTTTAGTTTTCCCCAGTTTAGTTCAGAGGGGAATCCCACATCATGGATCTTTATACAAGTTGCTCCACACAATGCTGATTGCCTTTAAGTTTCCCATAGGTAAAGCTAAAGGTAAATTAACCAATGTGGTTGACTATGAGCAAGTAGTGGCTGCAGAGCTTGGCTCTACTAGGTTTGCTGACCTATCCAATGACCTCTGTCTTTTTGTCTTGTTCTCCTGTCCTTAGACTGACACTGAGTCCAGACCCTCACTGGCTAGGATGATAGTCTTCTCATCAGAATCAGGCCCTTTCTTGACTGCACTCACATCCAGGTCCCACTGTGTCAGCCAGAACCGCGGATGCTCAGCACCATTGTTGCTTATACTTCCTTCCTTCTGTCTGTCTGTCTGTCTGTTGGTAGGTCTGCTGAAGACTCCTCCATAATGAGCCCCCCCCCAGTGAGCCCCCTTCACCCAAATGGGCTTCCTTTGCTCACTGCTGTTCAGCTGGGGGTGCCGCCAACTCATGATTCCTAACTACATTTCTGAGAAACTGTGTTAACCTTGGGTCTACCAAAGACCGTCTGTGAGATCTGGGGGAATCTTGGCTTGAAGTCTTAGAGTGTGTTTACAGATCTAGGCCTACATAGTAAGACTATGAGAGCCGTAGGAGTGAAATGAGTAACAACTAACCCAGGGGATGCTGCATAGTGGTTAAAAGAAATTGAATGGAGCATGGGGCCATTATAGTAGCTAAAGCAGGACCCGACAGAAAGCAGCTGTAATGACTGCTGATTCTAAGCACTCCTCTCTGTGGTCTAGGCTGACAGAGACACTGCTCGCAGGTCTGGAATTAAATTAGAAAATCTGGCAAATGTGTGAAAAGAGGCCACTACCTTCTCACTTGGGCCCAAGTCGGCTGGAAGTAAGCAAGGAACATCTGCAATCTTATGTTTTACTGCTCTGGGGAGGGGGCAGTGGATCGGATTGTCTCACAGCTAAAGCCGTTGATTCTGGCATGGCCCGAGTTAGATGACTGATCAAAGGAGACAGGAAGCACCCGTAAAACCTGACAGAAGAGAGGATCTCTGGAAAATGCATTTTATTTCGTCTAGTCTGGGATTCCCCTTTAGAAACATCTATGTAAGGAAAAAGTTGCCACTAGTTTAAGAATTTGATTCAAAGTCAAGATTAAAAAGAAACCATAACCAGTGAAGTCAGGTGTATCAAGCATCACCCTCTAGCAATCCCAGCCTCTGAGAGCCAGAGGCAAAAGCACAGTGAGTTCCAGGCCTGCCAGGGCTGTCTAGCAAGACTCTGCTTAAGTCCAAGACAATGTCACCGGTCAAGCAGCATTTGGACCGTGAAATGTTACCTGGCCCACAGGAGACACAACAAAGATATCAGTCTGATACTCACAGGCATTTCTTAAGATAGCGCTTCATTTAGTTATTTTTTTATTTTATTAAATGCATTTTCCTCTTAAAAAAAATATACTTGTTGCAATGCAAGTATCTCATTGGAAAAACGGTAAACAATACCCAAGTCTGTAAGGTGGGAAGGGAGACAGGGCCATCGCCTTTGCTTTCTTTGTTCCTTTATGCATCTATCCTTGCGGGGACATCAGACCATACTTCCAGCAGCAGGCACTGCTCCCGAGCCAAGAGCAGACAGCTCTCTCTCTATCTGCACACATGCACCTCACTCTTTCCGCTTGTTTCATTCTGTTCCACTGTAATTACTTACCCAGGCACCGTGGATGACCATTTGGATGGCTTTTGATTTCAGTATGATGTCATCTTCATGGTGCAAGCAAAAGAAAATAGCCAATTTGAGTGGTTTCACAGAAATGCTTCTTGTCGGGATGCTGCAGGGCTGGAGTCAAGGTCTGTGTGGATGAGCCCTCTCTGCAGGCTCTGGGGAAGCCCTTCTTGGATCCTCTCTTCTTTCCAGCCACTGCAGTGATTTTTGGTGTTGTTTAGACATGTCATGTGATTTTTTTTCTATGGAGACATAAAGAGAGCACACCAGCAGACCAAAGCCGTGGAATATGACCCATCCAATTCCAGCTTGGTGAACCAATCAATGAGTTTACTGGGTGACTCAGGCATATGCGCCACTGGGAAGTCTCCTGAAAAATCTGGGCAGCCGTAGCACTGAGGAGCCCCTAAGGCAAGTTGTAGCCAGCTGTGGCCCCCAAGAGTCCCACCCTTAGTCAATCATTTGCTTCTTACACAACCTCAGGGAAGAGAAAGACTCCACGGAGATGATGTGGAAGTTCCTGGGCCTGTCATAACCTTCATGACCCTCTTGTTCTCACGTTGAGGTGATGTGTGTGTGTGTGTGTGTGTGTGTGTGTGTGTGTGCGTACACGTGCGCCACGCACACATGTATCTATCTGGAGGTGAGAGGTCATTATCACTGTCTTCCTCAGTTGTACTGCGTATTAATTTTTGGGACAGGGTCCCCATGAAACTTGGAAGTCACTAATTTGACTAGGCTGGCGGACCAATGAGCTCACGGGATCCACTTGGCTCCACCTCCTCAGTGCTGAGGTCACAGGCACATAGTGCCACACCCAGCCTTTTATGTGGGAACTAGGGATCTCAGCTCAGGTCCTTACAGTTACACGGCAGGCCCTTTGCCAAGGAGCCATTTTCCCATCCTCAAGAGAACATTAAGAGGCCCAGTTTCCCGAGGGTTTCTTGCGGATAAACGTAACTATCAGATTCACATGTCAGCGGTCATGTGCAGGACACACTGCCTCTGTCCCTATCTTTCTCTGGCCTTCTTCCATCATGTGTCTGCATCTCTGGGTCTCACTCTTTTTACAGGTGCCCCAATCGCGTCAGACTCAGAGTCTGCCCTACTCCAGTGGGATTCAAATAAGCGCATCTAGAAGACTGTTTCCTAGTCAGTTCCGAGGTTCTGGAACAGACCTGAATCCAACTGAGTCCATGCATTATACAGGAAGCCTGAAGACTAAAGGAGGGGTTTGGGGGTTGGCAGGTTAAAGTGAGCTCCCCAAGCCTTGTTACATGTATTTCTAGGAGCTTCTCCTGAACGACTGCACCACAAAGAAGAGCGTGCCTGCTTCCTCCACACACCTGTCCACACCAGATGTTCTTAAGTCCACGCTGCGCTGTTAAGAACAATTTCATCGTTATTTTGAATCCTCTGGCTATGGGTATTGTGGTACATGCCTTTAATCCTCACACTTGTGTGACAGAGGCAGGTGGATCTCTGTGAGTTTGTGGCCCACGTGGCCTATATAATGAGTTTCAGGACAATGGACAGTCAGTAATACAAAGAGAGACCCTGTTTGGTGCAGGACAATTGTATTCTGTCAATTATGTTTTAAATAAACGCTGATTGGCCAGTAGCAAGGCAGAAAGTATAGGTGGGACAACCAGACAGGAAGTAGAGGAGGGGCAACGAGAACAGGAGTATTCTGAGAAGAAGGAAGCTTCCTCCACAGTCCTGTCCAGACACTGAAGAAGCAGAATGTGACCTGTCCCGATGAAAAAGGTACCAGGCCATGTGGCTAACATATACTAGAATAATCAGTTAATATAAGTTATAAGAGCTAATACAAAGCCTGAGCTAATGGGCCAATCAGGTTTTAATTTATGAAGATCTCTGTGAGATTTTCTTTGGGGATTTACTGGCTGTGGGAACTGGGCAGGACAGAAACCCCAACAAGCAGGCCCTCATGTTACATCTGTTTAAAAAAATAAAAAATAAATTAAAGAGAAAAAAAAGGTAAGAAACATGTTTGTTCCATGAAAGATACAGTCTTTAGTTTTATAGTTATCATAGGTTGCCCATGAAAACAAGACAAATTCAAGGTCATTCGTATTCTTTTTGAAAAATGTTTACTTTTACTTTGTGTGTACGTGGTACGCAACCGTGGCTACGTCAGAGTAGGTACAGCCATGGTGACCTGCATCCCTAGTGACCTCAGAGGACAGAGTCTCGGGAACTGGAGGTGCAGGTAGTTGTGAACCACCAGGTGGGTGCTGGGGATGGAACCTGGGTCCTCTGCAACAGCAGCAGGTGCTCTTAAGTGCTGGGACATCTCTCCAGGCCCCGTTTGTATTCTTCTACAACTTTATTTATTGGCCATTATTCTAAAAACACATCTATTGTTTTCTTCGTAAGACTATTTCATGTAACACTACATATACTAAAGGTTAATATTTAAGTTAGTAATTAGATTAATCATACTTACCACACACACACACACACACACACACACACACACACACACGTAATTGGGATTAATTCACGGCCTTGTGTTTGCTAAGCCCACACTCTACCACTGAGTGATAGCTTTTTCACTTCTCATTTTAAGCCTAAGTCTCACCACGTCTCCTAAACTGTCCTTGAACACACTCTGTCAGCCACACAGTCCTTGAACTTGTGATCCTCCTGCCTCAGCCTTTGGAGTTGCTGTGATTTCAAGACTCTGTCACCAGGTTCAGCACATGTATTAGGATTTTATCTTCTTTGCAAGTCACGATGGCTCAGAGGGTAAAGGCATTTGATGCACAGGTTTGGGACAGAACTAAGATAAGGGTTGAAGAAAAAGAACTGGCTCCATGAAGTTGTTCTCTGATCTGTGTGTGCCACAGCACATCCCCTACCTCCAGGCACACGCGTGTGCCATGGCACATCCCCTACCTCCAGGCACATGCCTGTGCCACAGCACATCCCCTACCTCCAGCCACACACATGTGCCATGGCACATTCCCTACCTCCAGACACATGCGTGTGCCACTGATAGCACATAAAACTAAAGACTGTATCTTTCATGGAACAAACATGTTTCTTACCTTTTTTTTCTCTTTAGTTTATTTTTTAATTTTTTAAACAGATGTAACATGAGGGCCTGCTTGTTGGGGTTTCTGTCCTGCCCAGTTCCCACAGCCAGTAAATCCCCAAAGAAAATCTCACAGAGATCTTCATAAATTAAAACCTGATTGGCCCATTAGCTCAGGCTTTGTATTAGCTCTTATAACTTATATTAACTGATTATTCTAGTATATGTTAGCCACATAGCCTGGTACCTTTTTCATCGGGACAGGTCACATCCTGCTTCTTCAGTGTCTGGACAGGACTATGGAGGAAGCTTCCTTCTTCCCAGAATACTCCTGTTCTCGTTGCCCCTCCTCTACTTCCTGTCTGGTTGTCCCACCTATACTTTCTGCCTTGCTACTGGCCAATCAGCGTTTATTTAAAACATAATTGACAGAATACAATTGTCCTGCACCAAACAGGGTCTCTCTTTGTATTACTGACTGTCCATTGTCCTGAAACTCATTATATAGGCCACGTGGGCCACAAACTCACAGAGATTCACCTGCCTCTGTCACCCAAGTGTGAGGATTAAAGGCATGTACCACAATACCCACTTGCCTTTTACATTTTTATCCTTTCATTTTTATTTCATAGAAATATATATATTTAATGTAAAGCAAACTATATTGGGTTTTTTGTTTTTGTTGTTCTCTTTCTCTGGTGTTAAGGCTTCCCTGACAATAGACATTATAGTAGAGTTTTCCAAGTGTTTGTTAGGAAAAAAAAAAGTCCAGCCAAGTTTTCAGCTTCAGTTAACCTTGTCTTGCGTTGACTCCCGGGAGTAGCCAAAGCATGCACAAGTCAAATAATGCATAAAGTCAACCCCTTTATGATTCCTGGGGCCTGTGTGTCTTAAATATTCTTCAAGGTCTGGGTCCCTCGATGGCGCTGTGCTCTGCTTCCCAGGGTAGAACAGATGTTTCTTTCCTCATCTTACTATTTTTCTGTGATCTGTCACTGCCATGCAGCTTAAGGAAAGTGTTAGCCTGGACTCGGTGCCATCTGGTAAACAGAGGCCAAGACTGTTAAACAATACACATTAGTAACTGCTCCTGGCCTGGGAAATGGATTTGTTTGGGACTTGTAGACTTTATTTGCTCCAACGGAATTAAGTAAACTCTTCTCTTTACATTTATAGTTTTGGAAGGGCTTTCATGGGACCTTACAAACCAGGGCTCTTCTTTAAAAATAAAACAAACTTAATAAACAAACACAGAATTCTGGTTAGGGTGGTATTACAGGCTTTCAGTTGGGAAATGTAAGCTTCCATTTAGTCCTTAAAATAATAGTTGGCTCTGCACTAAGTATCTGGCTCGGCTTCCACTAAACGGAGTTAACTGCCTACCAGATGCTACTGTCATGTGCTTTCAATATGACCTGGCTTACCCATTCTGCAGCTCCCACTCAGAGGGTTTACAGCCTAAGCCGAGCCATTTCTGCTTTTACTTTAATTGCAAATCGGATTATGTCATAGCCGGCTTCACCTTTTAATGGTTTCCGACAGCTCTCAGGCTACAGGGTGGATACCCACGCCTCACTCAGAGAGCCTTTCCGAGGAGATTCGGCATCTTCCTGTGCCTAGCCAGGCTCCTGTCTTTCAGCCCCTGACTCTGCATGGACAGCCCTTGGCTCCCATTCTGGGGAAGCTTTTTGCCACAGTCTTATGCTTTCTGGAGACAGCTCTCAGGCATACTTGAATTCTTCCTTTCAGGGACCTTTCCTGGGGAACCTCTTTGGGAATATCTTGCCCGATGTCCGTAGGTGAGGTAGGGTTGTTCATTATTTACAACCCCCCCGAATTAGCACTTATCAAAAACTAAGAAAGTTAACTATCTGAATGCCTGCATCTGAGGTCATGAGAGCAAAAGATATTCCATCTTCAGTCCAGAAAAACTGCATAGCAGGTAGTGCAGATCCACAGATGTTTCTGAGTTAATAAGAAAAACCTAGGTAATAAAAGGTTGAACCAGGATGGCTTGTGTGTGCATATCCCTCCTCCGTGTGTATGTGCACATGTGAGTATGTGTTACAATGAATGAGAGGCGGTTAAATATTAAATATTCCAACCAGGTTTTCCATCTAGTTGAGTGATTGTCAATTATCCCCCTTTTCTCTTTTTCGATCACACACTTCTTCTCCCCTGAAGACTTACAAAGGCCTCCTGTACAAATACAAATAACAGGAGTTGGCATTCCCCCCTCAGCATCCCTCTGTGTGCTCTTCATGGAAACATCTTCATTTCGGTATGAGTTACATGTTTATACAGTTTGCTTCAGACATCTGTAGCTTCTTGAAAGTGCTTTCAAGCATGTGGCCAGCATGCCTGGAACATGCCACGCTCTGCCTCCTCCCCAGTGGCCATATTACCATACTGCTTTCTCTACAATGACTAAGAGCTCACCAAGCCAGTGATAATCAAATAAAAAAAAAATCAAAGGTCTAAACTGTTTACTAATGAATTAGGCCTCTATAAGAAGCTGACTTGTGGCACGGATCGGCTTGCCTCAGGGTTGCACACGTAACATGGGAGTGAGCAGAAGTGCTTGACATGTTATCCCTGCTTTTGATTCTTTCTTCCTTTCTGGTTCGACCCCATTGTCAGCTTGGCTTCTCCTGTGATAATTGATGCTGAGCTAGGATCTGTTCAAGAGTCATCGTCAAGCCAGGAATGGTGGAGCGTGCCTAAATTCCTAGTACTTGAGAGGCAGGAGGATCCTTCATGGGCTTAAGAGCAGCCTGGCATATGCTCTGACTTGGAGACCAGCGAGCAAGACCAGTTTTACAGAAACAGACAAACAAGTCACTTTTTTTTAATTAGCTTCGAAAATCTGGTGATACTATGTTGGCAATGTGAACTTGGTCACAGTGAGAAACTTCGTCAAGAAAACAGGCCCATACCTCAGGCTAGGGCTGCACGGCACCTCAGGGAAAAGCTGGTGGTTGGTTTACTGTTGAGAGAAACAGGTTTGCTTGCTGGGAGGTGCCCACGAGGTGGTGGGAGGTGCTGGGAGGTGGTGGGAGGTGCTGGGAGGTGCTGGGAGGTGCTTCCACCCCAGGATCTCAGAAGATCAGTGTATGCACAGTGTCTTGATTCAAGTTTCTACTCTACACACATCTTCAACCCAACCCTATTTTAAAATTTCAGGCCACGTGGAGACCTGAGTTGTGTCTTGAATGTGCACCTTTGATTTTGATAAAGAATCAAACTGAACAAACAACCTGGGAGATATTTGAGAAGGCCCTTGGGTGGAGATGCCGTGAGACCTTATTCTGCAACCTGGAGGAAGTTACCAGCCCTGCTGGGTCTCCAAATAGAGAGACCGTGTCTTTTTAGAGTTTGCAAAGATTGTTTGCTTTTCACTCCATGGTGGAGGTTGGACATTTTAAGGAAGTCTGTCGCAAGGTCCTTTTGATGCCTCATACTGCAGAGGAGACCCCTGACATATTCAAGACAATACTCATTGCTGATCATGTTAACTCTGGTTCAAAACTTATCCTTCCTGATTCTCCCTCATAAGCTTACAATTATTCCTTTTGAAATTAAACGATATTTTGCATGGAGTATAATGCTTGAGAAAAATGATATATTCTATGAATGATTTTTGCCAAGTAACTTTGCCGTTATTCTTACCATCGCCTGCGTGATTCCATCCTTCAGTAGCTCCATGACTCTCACTGTTTTCTCACCCTGTAATTACATAAGTGAGGAACACTCCAATGATAGGCTGCTAGACAGACTTATGCACACTAACTTCTGGACATGCCAAATGATTAAGACACTGGTTGCTTGTGTTTAAACGCTGCGTACTTTGTATGCAGAAACCCCCGGTATTCTCTTTTTTCACATAGAGAGTCGATTGGACATTCTTGACAAAACTGATCACCCATGTCCAAAATGAATACATGATTTTGGTAAAATTCAAGTGATCCTCTATCTCGATTAGTGTGAGCTCATGCCCATTGTGGGTTTGAACATAGAGGAATAGGGGTCTGTCTAATGCTGGATGTGGTTAGGATCAAGGTCAAGCCGCATGGCTGGAGTCAACAGAGTAGAGATGTAGGAGACCGTCTACTGCCCCTTTTCAGTTTTCCGGACCGGCATCTGGCGCCAAGCTTGAAGTGGTCATTTGAAGCATCTAGCATGTAGTTTCCTACATGAAAGGACTCTCTCTTCTGCTTCCTGCAGACACACACAATCACACATCCCACTCAGACTCCGGGAGCCAGAAGAGCAGCCTGGGAGCTGATGAGCTGAAACACCACTTCCTGAGATCCCTCACACTCTTCTGGAAGAGATTCCTGCCCCGAACATGCGGTTCTGAAAGGGTCAAAATGTTTGGAGGAGATTCCAAGAGGCGAGGAAACTGGAGATCTTTCATTCCGTCCTCGGCCTCCCCAGCTCCCAGCTCCGTTCTCATCAGAACAAGAATTCTACTTTGTCCCCCAGCCTCCCCATTACAAGATAACCAATCAAAAGTGAAACACTGCTTTGGCTACGTCAAAGTTCCAGCCTGTGCAGAAGAGAAGCCAGAACGGAAGGCCTCCTTTGTTCATTTTTCTTCTCTCTGGGAGAGCTACCTTTAAGGGCTGTAAGAATGCAGCATGCAATTATTCTAAAAGGATGTGCCTTGAGCTTTTTAACTCATTTTAATTGCCCTTGTGTTATGAAAGCTATACTTCTTTTTAAGGCTTTCAGACAACCAGCTTAATTTTCATATTGATTCATTCGGGGACAAAACAAAACTTCATATAAATTGAATGGAAAGTGACTCTTTTGTGGGGAAGGAACTGTGCTTGCCCTTCATTACAGCACATGGAAGTGTTCCTCCCTAATTAAACATTTAAACGAAGAAGGGGTATAAATAGAAATTTTAAAAAGAGAGTGAGGAGGACGCAGTTCACGCATCCCAGGATGGAGGTCCTCGTCCGGCTCCTTTTCACCACACCCAAAGCGGTGCGGCTGTATGGGCTTCCGAGAGCTTGCCTACCCATGTTACAAGAAAAAAAAATCACTATATTGTCAATTACTAAGTTAGCAATGTTCTTCACTTTCACAGACTTACCAGGGTGGGTTAAAGTGCTTTATTATCTAATTAAGTTTCACACCATGATGCAACTTTATTAACACATAAAGCGTGAGACTGTGCGGTTAAGTTTCTGGCTTTATTGCCTATCATGGAAAATGGATGAGGATGTAAATTTGAATTGGGGAATCGCGGCATACTTCTGCGGGAGGCTCATGTGCTGCCACCACCTCATCTCGTGGGTTTCTCTTTCTTAGACAAGTTTGGGCTGGACTTGCTGGCCCAAGCTTGCAATTCTACCACTCAGATAGCTGAGGCAAGAGGATGACTAGGAGCTTGAGCCCATACTGGAATATGAGTTCTAGGTCAGCAAGAGTAAGACTCTTTAAAAACATATATATTCAAAGATAAAAGAAAACTTTAGGGAATTTAGTGGCTCCAGCTCAATTCATAGGAGCACAAACTTCTCCACAGTCAGGAACCAGGGAGAGATGAAAGCTGGTTCTCACCTGATTTCTTCTTTCTCCTCAGATCGGGACCCCAGAACATTCAGAGGTAATACCCAAATGCATTTTCCCCTCTTATGGTTAAGCCTCTGTGTGAACACCCTCGAAGACACACCCAGAAGTGTGTCTCCTAGGAGTTTCAAATCCTGTCACCTTGGCAGTGCAGAAGAACTGTGCTGGGGACATTCGTTATCATCCTCTTTCTCTTCTTCCGGTCTTCAATTCCCCCCCCCAACCTGCAATGGTTAATATTGATTGTCCACTAGATTGGCTCTATGAGGTACGAAGAGCCACACCTCTGGATGGACCTCTGAGGGTTTTTCCAGAAAGCACGAGCTCAGTGGGAAGGCTGGTTCCCAGAGTGG
>JAQHUG010000020.1:6867271-6880921 GCA_028555095.1 Dicrostonyx torquatus | reverse complement strand
GCTACAAGCTTCATCAGCCTGCCATCAGGATCTCATGCTCAGAGCAGCTGCAAGCAAGACTTCATGCTCAGAGCAGCTCTCAGTTCACTCCAGCAGGCAAAAGGTCTAAAGCAAGCAAAGAAAGTCAAGGGACCAGGGATCTGCAGATCCCAACAGGTGCCAAAATGACACTTTAAAGAATCGAGTGTGTGTGTGTGTGTGTGCGCGCGCGCGTGCGCATGCGCGCGCACGCACAGAGACCAGTAAGGGGAGGGTGCTGGGTGCTCAGCTGAAGTTCCAGGTAGTTGCAAGATACCTGACATTGGTGGTAGGAACTCAAGTCCTCTCTTACATGAGGAGCCATCTCTCCAGCCTCTAAGTGACTTATACTGAAAGTAATGAAATCCTTTCACGGAAACGTTGAGGGGATGTGAGAGCAAATGTGGTTCACCAGGTAGAAGACAATTCATTTCAGTATTGCACTCTAACCACGCCTAAGGACTTCCCCAAAGATCCCTAGCCAGAGGTTGCTGTGGAATGTGCCCAGAATGAGCAGGGCAAGAAATGGCCCAGGTGTGTGAAGACCCAGGGTATCCACCCATGGGTGCTGCCGTTGCATAAGCCCTCACTGGTTTCAGAGAGTAAGTTCTTGGATGCATGAATGCAGTCAAGTAGATCTTCTCTTCTGTGCTGTATATTCAAGGTCAGAATGGCCGCGTGTGGCGTGATGCCAGCGAGGCTGGGGAATATGGACTCCTGCCTCTATGGTCCCCCATCCAGAACAATGGTAGAAGACTACATCACCTTTTGAGACAGCCCCGCCATCATTTCTGCTGAGTTTTTTTGTTTGTTTGTTTTTGCTTTTGGACAAAGTGATAAGGAAAGATTACAGGCATGGAGACAGAATTCAACTCTTGGTGAGACGGGGAGAGCAGGAACAGCGGCAGAGTACCAGGCTCCATGTTAGGAGGTTCAAAGCTACCTATAATTCCACTTCCAGGGGGGCTCACCTCTTCTGCACCTGTGATCATGTGCACACTTACAAATATTAATAAAAAATCAAAGTAAATTGTAAAAATCTCAGTTAATAAAACTACAAGTAGAAGAGGAGAAAGAATGTCATCTTTGTAAAATGAGGATCAAGAATGTTTCCTTAAGAAAGCGAATTTTTAAATTCATAAGGGAGAATATAAATGCTTTCTGTCCGTGACTTTTCCTAGCTGTGACAGCATCCATGGTGGGCATCCTAAGGGGAGAAGGGTTTGTTCTTCCTCACGAGGGTTCAGCCTGTGGGCGCTGGCTCCACTACGTCCGCACTCGTGGTGAGGTAGAAAGCTATGGAGTCAGGAGCCTGTAACAGAGGTTACTCATGGTGGGCAGGGATAAGAGACAGGGGAGTGGAGGAGAGAGAGCGGGAGGGAGGGAGGGAAAGATAGAGATAGAGAGACAGAGGGAAAGTGGGAGGAAGAGATGGAAAAGGGGGAGGGGAGGCAGGAGGGATAGACATAGAGAGACAGAGGGAAAGGGAGGAAGAGATGGAGAGAAGGGGAGAGAAAGAGGGAGGAAGGGATGGAGAAGGGGGAGGGAGGGGAGGCAGGAGGGATAATAGACAGAGATAGAGAAGATAGAGAGGGAAGGAGGGAGAGAGGGAGGGAGGGGAACCGAGGGGAAGGAGGGAGAGAGAATGGATGTTTATTGTAGCTGGCTTTCTCCTTTTATTTCCATCTGGGCTCCTAGCCACTGAAGTGGAACAACCCATATTCAGGGTGAGTCTCCCATTCTTTGCTAACCTCCTCTGTGAAGACCCCCAGAAGTGCCCACAGGTGTGATTTACCAGGCCCCTAGGTGTTTTCTGTAGGGAGCACGGCATGACCCCAATATCATCGCCCACGGATCTCCAGAGAAACCAGGAACGTTAAGCACACAGGCCTGTCTTTCCAGTGGGAACTATGAAAAGCCTGTCCTTCCATCCAGAGAGCTGAGAATTGGAAGTGACTAACAGCGTGGTGATCTGTGTCATTTGGTTGGGCCAGGCCAGACAAGCTCCTACAACCAGGACTGAGGTGGCTGGTAATCTAAATGACCCTGATAGCCAGAGGCTACCCCAAGCTATACAACCAGGACTGAGGTGGCTAACAGTCAAAACGACCTCTAAACTACCTGTATGTTGAAGACCAGACCAGACCCTTAGGCCCTTAAGCTGATATAGATGGCCTATCTGTAGAATCCATCTTTTTGGAGGGACTGACCTGTACCCTGAGTTGAGTTTCAGTGTGATTATACTTTGTGTGCTGGGGATTGTAATACACCAGGAAACTTTATTTTTTCTTCTGAATTGTACTGGGCTTAAATACGCTAGGAGAATCCCTAAAGTCTGATCCAGGTCGCAAAGGTCAATCTACACTGGATTTTCATTCTTATCTTTTCGTGAGGTTCGTGTCCCATTTTCCTTTGGCGCAAGAGGAAAGACACGCTAATTGAAACACAGGGACAGGATGGGGTTTCACCTTCACACCGAGGCAGGGCTCGCTCAAGCTGAGCATCATCCGCAAATTACACAAGCACGGTTATATGGGTGAGGGAACAACTGGAATGAAGTCTTATACCAAGGTGTCATTACTTTGTGCCAACCGCCATTACAGTGCCCTCGGATGCCAATTTGTAGACTGTGAAGGAAAAGTTTCCCTTTTCCAAACTTGATGTGGGAGTCCCCTCCATATGCTGTGAATACTGTTAGTTAATAAAGAAACTGCCTGGGCCTGATAGGGTAGAAAAGAGGCAGGCGGGGAAAACTAAACTGAATGTTGGGAGAAGGAAGGCAGAGTAGAGAGAAGCCATATAACCTCGCCTGAGACAGATGCCAGAACTGTAGCCATTAAGCCACAAGCTCATGGCAATACACGGATTAATAAAAAAATGGCTTAAATCAGTATGTAAATCAATAAGAAGGTAATGGGTCAAGCAGTGATTTAATTAACACAGTTTCTGTGTGATTATTTCAGGGCTAAGTGGCGGGGAACTAACTTGCAGTCTATAACAACACACACTGGAGGATGGGGAGGCGTATCTGCGAGTCACTCTCTCTCTTGTATGTGTGTGTGTGTTGGTGTTGGGTGTATATCCTAGGGCCCCAAACATTCTAGGCACCCCTGAACCCTGAACCACACATCCAGCCCAGAGAATGCTTTTTCATGTGCACATATGAATGCTAGGCACTCACGTATGCCTGGTCATGTGTAGGCACGTGTGTATCCACATGTGCATGGAGACTTAAGGTTGTTGCTCTCCCACTTATTCACTGGTGCAAGGTCTCTTGCTGGAACCCTATCTGGGCTCACCCTGCAGAAGCCCTGTCTCCACCTTGCAGCCACTCCCATCACAGAGGAGCCACCTCTGCCAAGCAGCTTTCGTCTGGGTTCTGGGCATTGCTCGTTTTATCCTTTGTGCCATCTCCCTAGCCTCACATTTTACTGCAAAACCCACCAAGCCAGATTAACTCCATATAATGATTTTTTGGAGACAGGGTTCATATAATGCTTTTTAAAATACAAGATTCAACTTTGCTTCAAATAGAAATAGCACGTGATCATACTGAAGACTCAGCCCTGCGACAGCCATAGGTAATACAGTTACTCATTTTCCGAAGCTTGGTGTAGTGACTATCGGGGTTGTTTGTAATCAAAAGCCCTGTGGCTCCCAGAAGAAGGGCATCAAGGCATCTAGAGAGTATTTCCAGGTCGTGAAACACTTGGATACGTCACCACCAAAGCCGTACAGGTGAGGAAGGAGATTTTTCTGTCACAAGCCTCTCAGAGGCCTGAAGGGCTTAGAAAATAGGCAGATACCACTTCAAGTACCTTCTTACCCTTAAAAGACAATCATCTTTGGCATTTCTGGAGACAGAGCCAGCACTACGGCGCCTCGTAGCAACAGCCCTTACATATTAACTAGCTGGATCCTCAATGCGAGATGCGTTGGCACGCTCTTCCGGAAGATCTGTGTAGTAAGTGTCTGTCTGCAGCACCCTCCTGTGTTTCGTGGTGTGTGTGGGGACAGGGTTGCCAGGAGGACATTTCCTGAATTTGCCCTGCAAAGCCAGTGACTACCAGGGGCTCACCTAGTCAGAAAGCCCTCTCTATAGCCTGGGGCACTATGCAAACACTTAGCTCACAGAGTTCAATTTGCTCCTGTGAATTTGAAAGGGAAGACATCAGATCCAGGAGGGCAGCGCTGAGTGAGCTGGAGCATTAGCCCCGGAGCCCTGAAGATGAGAAGGCATTCCCTTTCGGCGCTGTGTACACGGCTCAGGGGTTTGGCAAACACGCGGCTCAGGGTTTTGGCAAACACGCTCGGTGGAGGGTGTGACTGTGCAGCCACCAGTGCGCCAGGATTTCTCTGCTGGGCTCAGGTTTCAAGGGTTGGGGACCTGGGCTCTAGCCCACTTGCGTCAAGAGATTAGTTCATTTTCTAAAGAGAGTAGTCACTCAAAGTGTGGGAGTGTGTGTGTTGTGTGTGTGTCTGTGTGTGTGCATGTGTGTTCACCGCAATCATGTTTTAAAAGGCAAGACTCCCCTGTCGGGTTTCTAAGCACGCCTCTCCTCTTCCATTGTTCCTACCTGTTGCTTTGCTTCAGAACGGACTGAGTTTCCTAAGGCCCAGTTGCTGATTCGATTGCTTTCACCTTCCATTTCCTTCTCTTCCTTTCCTCATCCCAGTCTAAGCAGATTGTGAAATGGAAGCACACACACACATTCTTACACACATGCATGTGCACATGCATGTGCATGCACACACAAGTACACATACACAACACAGGTACACATATTCACTTATGCACACACATGTGCACACATGCATGCACAGACACATTTGCACCCACATGTGCATGCACACACAGGTATGTATTGTCACAGGACAATATTAACCAATTTGATTAAAAAAGGGGTATTTTATTGGAGAGGATAAAACTTACAGATCAATGTCCCAAACCACCTTCCTCTGGTCGCAAACAGGAAAAGGAGTCTAGCCGTCAGCATGAAAGCAGGAAGCAAGTTAGCTCAGAGAGTGGCTGGGGCTCTTTTTAAAATGAAAACCACGCCCCACATTGGGCAGGTATCTTAGAAGCCATTGGCTGAAAGCAAGAGGGCTTAATCTCCTGCAGCAGGTAGCACAACACAGCTACGCATATGCACTTGTGCACACACATGTGCACACATGCATGCACAGACACATGTGCACACATGTGTGCATGCACACGCAGGTATACACATGCACATGTGCACACACATGTACACATACATGTTTTCATCGGTGGCCTTTCCATTCTGTTAAAGCAGAGCACAATTCCTCCCATATTGCCCTCTATTTAAAGGAGTCTGGAATGGGGCCTGTAACTCAATGGTAGGGTACTTGCATAACAAGCATGAGACCCTGGGTCTGTTTCCAAAAAAGAAAGAAAAGAATTAAAAAAAAAAATAAAAAAAAAATAAGATTACAGAATGGATTAAAACAGTGTTAGGTATTTTTAAGTGGGATGAATCACTCCATTCTGGTTTGCGATTGAAGCCTCCACTAGCCCTCTGTTCCAGTGTTTTCTGCCCGTTGGCCGCACTTTTGCTCTGAGCTACCCAGGCTTCAATAACTTCAGAGGCCAATAGTCATGCTGGAGAAATACAGTAGGCAGGGGTCACGATGATGACCTCTTGGGTTCAAACTTGCATTTAACCGGAATATGGAAGACAAGCATTGCCAGTCTTTGAGTCATACAATGGCAATAGATACTCTTCCTTGGGTCTACATAATAAATTGATATTTTTACATAGAATTCCCCATTAAACTCTTTAATAACCTTTGCAGAGCAGGTTGTTATTGCTCCTATTTCACAGACGAAAATGAGGCCTGAAGAACTTCACGTCCCTACAAAGTCGCACAGCCTGGGTCTGTGAGTGGTCAACCTTCTACTTGGTTTTGTCACCATGGGTGTGAGCTTACTGCCCACAACCTAGACAAATGTGCTAAGGTAAAACAGAAGCCAGGCGGTTTGTCCTTCTCATTGTTGGGACAGAATCCCTGACCAAATAGCTAAAGGCAGGGTATATTTTTGACTCAAGCTCTACTGAGATAAAGTCCCCGATGGCAGGGATAGCCTGGGGGTAGGCACAGCTAGAGTGACTGTGTAGCACAATTAATAAAAACTCAGAGAGAGAAATTGGGGTTCAACCTGAAGATCCAAAAAAAACAAACAGCCAGCCACTGGCTCTTACCTCTACCTCAGTCTGAAATGGCGATCCTGCCTTGAAGTATCTCAGAATGAGACTATGTCTGAGAGCTGTCTCCTCCCATTTTATAATCCTCTCTAGTGCTGGGATTAAAGGCATGCACCACTGGGATTAAAGGCATGCAGCACTCTGTTTCTATGGCAACTAGACTCTGGGATTAAAGGTGTGTGTCACCACTGCCTGGTCTGTAAGGCAGACCAATGGGGCTGTTTTACTCTCAGATTTTCACACAAGCTTTATTCGTTAAAATACAGATGAAATGCCACTACATGACTAGACCCCGTTGGCCAGAGCTTGCATTTTGGTCTAGTATATTATGGTGGGTGGGGATGCAGGGAATGCTAGTAGGAAGCTGGGTCTAGCTATAACCGTCAAAATCTACCTCCCAACAAACTACTTCCTCTAGTCAGACCTCATCATCCGACAGCACCACGGCCTCTTCCCAAACTGCAGCTTCACCATTTGGCAGCCAACTGTGCCCAGCACGATCCTGGGAAGGATATTTCACCCTCAAGCGGTACGCAAGAACGGCCCATCTGGGAACCTGTCCAGTGCTGGGGTCGTCATCTTATAATGTGGCACCTTGGCATTTGAGAAACCAGGACAAAAGAGCGCCGGCCTCCGACTGCAGCACAAGTCTCTGCAGGAGCTAGCCACCGTGGCATGCAGGGCAAGTTGCCATACTCTGGATCTGATCCCACCTCCAAGTAATTCTAGCATAAATGTAAGATGACTTTAAATGCCACATTCTATGTATTTATTGGATATGAATTGATTTCCTGTCCATTTTAAAATTGATTTCAGCACTATTGATTGCCAATGTATGTGTATATATCTATATCTATCTATCTATATATATATATACACTCTCTAAATTTACTTTTTTTAACTTAACACTTGACTGACTCCATCCTTTATTAATGAGTTAAATAAAATCTTTAATAGTTTGTTTTATATTCACATAAAAGTGATGGTTTTGCATTGAAAATTTGAGTGACCTCATCCTAACTTTCTTTGTCTGAATCCTAATAATATCTGCACTTTGCAGTTACTCCAGCGGGGAATGGGAACATTCTCCAAGCTGCTCATATTGTTCATACCGTTGTATCTTTCCTACTGTAGTACACGGAATTACAGAATGTAGTTAAGGCAGAGTCAAAGGGTAGTACTGGGAATTAAGTGTAACTTCTTTGCCGGATGTATGAATGGGCCATTTCCACTCTGTCTTCTTGGATTAGCGCTTGCGGGGCTGACTACAATGTCAGTACTCCTGTGCTGGGCTTGCATCTTGTTGCTGTAGGAATGGGGCATCTTATGTCTTCGGTTTGCCCATCGTGACTGCTGAAACTGGAGAGCCTGATTAGATAATGTGGCTTGGCCCTTGGAGGCACAGGAAACAGGCTTGATGAGGAGAGCTGGGTGTTTCACATGAGGCCTACTGTATTTTTCTGGGTTCCTGTCTTCAGAAAGGTTGTTTAGATAAATATAAAGACAGTTTCGTTTAGCTGCAAAAATGCCGCACTAATTAGAAGCATGTCCACAAATCAAGAAAAATCAGACATGAATTATCATATTTGAAAACTTTAGAGAAAGGTCAAGAAATGGCAAAGGCTTTTCGAAGAACTGACATCCGAACGCCATCCAAGTCTTACTCATCTGACAAGGTATAATGAACCGTACTCTCATCAGACTCTGGAATAGTGTTGTAGACCAGAAATGTCACCATTAGTGGTTACCATAGAGATGGATCCCACAGACCACTAATAGACCTCAGACTACCCAGAGAACCTATGCCAAGTGGTAGTTCATCAAGAGTTAGCAAAAGTCCACTTTGAGACAGGGACCCCTCAGCAACACTGTTTCTCATCTCGTTGCCATGGTCACTGTAGCTCCAGCTGTAGGAGACACAACTAATGCAGAGATTTTCAGGCCTGCCATGTGGAAAGAAGAAGAAGGAGGAGGAGGAGGAGAAGGAGGAGGAGGAGGAGGAGGAGGAGGAGGAGAAAAAGAAGAAGAAGAAGAAGAAGAAGAAGAAGAAGAAGAAGAAGAAGAAGAAGAAGAAGAAGAAGAAGAAAGAAATGATACCAATAATAATTATTAAGGTGGTTATTATAACAACTGGGAATTAGGAAAGTTTTCAGCGAAGGCATGGCTAATTTATGGAGATTTGAGAGACTCTAAGACAGGTGACGTGAAACCAAGAGGCCCTTCTGGGTTGAAAGTCACAAGGAAAAGGTAAAAGGGTCATTTCTTTTAACTTAATTGTTTTCCTTCTATTCTTTAAGCTCATTTTAACAACGTATTATTTATGTTTGAAGACAAAGAGAAGGAATAAAAGGGGGAGGAATGAAAAGAAGACAGAGAAAGAGAAGGAGTCTCCCTTAAAAAGAAAAGGAGATGCTTCAACTAGACACAAAAGCCCAAGACTCAGACAGAGAGAGGGGGAGGGGGGACTCTGCCCTCCAGACCTTTGAAGCGGGAAGCTGCTGGAAGGTGCCTTTGCTGAGAGCAGGTGATCACCCCATGTGCCGGGCCTCCTTGAGATCCTGCTTAGCAGGGAAGGATCTGTTTGGTTTTTCCCCTCCTGGCAGCGTTGTTAGCCTTCCCTAGGTAACCTTTGTTTTAGCTGATTGCCTCGTCCAAGCAGACACAGGCAGAAATTCGCCCTGCAGGGTCATCAACAGTGATACAGAGATGCCGCAGGCGAGGGCTGGCGTTCCCACCAAAGAAGTTTTGGTATCATGGTAACTCCACCTGCATTGGACTGGTGAAGGTCTCCCCTGTGAAGTTTCTACACGCTAGAGAGCTGAGCACCCACAAATCAAGGTAATTACCGCATCTAGGAAAGAGCAGGCAGGGAGCGACACTTTCGACAGCGTTATGTCTCAGCAGGAAGCTGCAGCTGGAGACTCTGAGCAAGAAAATGCCCTGTGCACAGGTAATGAATGGCATTTCAGCTCCTCGCTCTCCAAGGCTTGCCAAGAACTGCAACTGGCTGACTAAAACGTTTACCGACTAGGAGTCGTCTTGGCATGGCTGATTTTCAAATTTCTTGTTTGTTTTTGTGAGTAGTAGAAGCATTTATGTACAGTCCTTGCAATCTTCCTGGAAGACAGCTCCAGTTGTGGTCTCTAAAGTAGGAAGCTACTCCAGGGCATGAGGCCTTTAGGGTCAGGAAGAGTTCAGGCTGTCAGGAGAGTCCCTGACACTTGGTCTAACACTGTAACAGACATGTGTCTTCCTTCCAGTATGTGTTCAAGATTTAGTCTCAAGACTGTCCAGTGGGGCATCCAACAAACAGAATTTCCTAGTCAGGGATCATTTTCAAAAAGGAATTTCAGGGAGGTTTTTCCTTATCATTTTGTAGCACAGATTTTAATAGTCTTTTTAATACATGACACATGAATCTATAATCTTGCATTAAACAATAGTACAGAATATGAACAGGCACTATTAGAAATAAAATAAATAATAAATTTCCTTCCTTTCTTTTTCTTTCTCTGTCTCTCTTTTTCTCTTCTCTTCTCTTCTCTTCTCTTCTCTTCTCTTCTCTCTCTCTCTCTTTCTATCTTGCTTCTTATAGAAGAAAGAAAATAGATACCTCCCTCCAAAGCTCAGGGAACATCATGGAAAACGGAGTGCAAAGAAGCATGTAAGACCCAGAAGTTGGGGAGCTGTGTGTGGAAAGACATCTGGACATGACACAGTCACTCTCATGAACTCACCGCAGTGTGACTACCTGCCTAAGACCTGCACGTGATTGGATTGAGCCCCTCAACATCTCATCATGGATGGCAGGGTGTGAGGTCCCACCCCTCCCAAAGGGGCTATTGGTAGTTAAGAGATGTTGGACAAGGAGGTCATTTTCTTTAGTGGTGCAGTTACTGATAAGAAGCCATGGAGCCAGTAGATAACCTCCTACGCATGCTCAGACAACCAAATGCCAACTGCACATTTAAGCAGTCATTCTTGAACAGAAGCTACGAGGGTTGGACAGGTGGCTCAGCAATTAAGAGCTCTGTCTGTTCCTCTAGTGGACCTGGGGAAGTCCTAGCACCCACACGGTGGTTCACAACCATCTGCAACTCCAATCCCAGGGGATCCAATGCCCTCTTCTGACCTCCACTAACACCAAGCATACAAGCGGTGCACATATATACATGCAGGCAGCACACATACTCATAAAATAGTACACACACACACACACACACACACACACACACATATATATATATCAAACAGAAGATTTTATAAAAATAAAGAAGATATGATGTACAGAAGATTTTCAACAGGAGAGGAAGTGGGATGGAAGAGAGGTGAACATGACAATTCATTATATAAATGTACAAAACTGCCCAACAATAGAAATTAAAACAAAAACAGACAGAAAAGGGGAAAAAAATAAACAGAGAAATGTATTTAACATGGATGCTGAGCAGTTCCCCTTAAAAGGGGCCAAAACTTTTCGGAAAAATATAACATTATAGGGATTATGCTGAAAAGTTAACAGTGATATCACTTTATCTTATGTACCCTACAGAAAGGTATTGTTAGCACATCATTTGTCAAAGAGGAAAATGAGATTTATTCTCCAAGGCAAAACACCGGAGAGAAGAGGAAGGATTCCAGAGTCAGAACATTAGTATTCTGAGTGTAGATCCTAGGACTTCACAAGTAGACTCCGTGAAACCTATGGAAGTGGGAGATAGGGTGTGTAGACTTTAATAATGTGTAGCCCCAACACATAATCAGAGAGATATTTCTATGAGAACTCGTTCATTCCAACTGAATCCGCTGAACTAGACACAAAGAACACTCATCCAGATGAGTCAAGGAAGTTGGCAAAAGGACAGGAGCAGGTCCGGTTGGCACTGGTGTGTCGAGATTCTCCCATTGCTATAGCCAAACACCTGACAAGAAGCAATTCGAGGGAACAAGGTTTTGTTTAGGGTCACAGTTTGAGACTACGGCCCATTGCAGCCATACAATCACACTGACGGGAACAGTTTCTGTGGGGATGCAGGGACACCAGGAAGTGGTAGCAGCCTGTGCACCCCAGAGCTCACCACCTCCATCTTCCCCCAGGTCAGCTCCACCTTCTAGAAGTTCCATAACCGGGGGCGGGGCGTGTGTCCCACTACACAAATCCGAGAAGATATTTTACAATCAAACCGTGGCACCTGAAGATATAAAAAGGTGTGTGTCCAGGAGGGCGACTTCAACAGTGGATGGTGCGCCAGCTGAGACAACACAGAGGCGTGCCCAGACAGAAGCAGAGTGTGGCGTCCACGTAGCCAGCTGGGGCGGTGTTGCTGCCTTGGAGTGCAAAGGTCACCCAGCGCTTTGTGTGTGTGTGGACGGGGAAGATGTGTTTTGTAGAGTTGGGTTTTTTTTTTTCTTTCCTTCCTTCCTCTCTCCCTCCCTCCTTCCTTCCTTTTCTTCCTCCCTGCTTGTCTCTCTCCCTCCCTCTTTCCCTCCCTTCTTTTCTTCCTTCCTTCCTTCTCCTCCTCCTAGACAAAGACTCCTTCAAGCCCCAAACTTGCTAATGTAGTCATGGAGTTTCTGATTCTCCTGCCTCTGTTTCTCGAGTGTTCTGATCACAGTCCCTATGCCTTTTTATGAAGTGTTGGCTCAGGGGAGCTATTTCAGGGCCTCACGCATGCCAGACAAGGATTCCATCAGCCAACTCACATCCTCAGCCGTCTTACGCAAATGTGAAATCATCTTGACTTAAAGAACCTTGTGTTCCAACGGAGGCCATTGGCAGCCTGCGCTCACCTTTCTCGCTTCAGCAGCACGCAAGGATTCTGGGAGTCAGAGCATGTGACAGACGTCACGGGTTCTGAGTGTGCGGTCCTTCTTGTAATCACCCATACCCTGTATGTTTATGGTATTAATCTATATGTAATCTGATCACAGATCACAAAACAATGCATATTTAAATGTGTTATAAACGTTATCCAAATAAACTAAAAACATTGACAGTTTAGCTTTCCTGGATTTTTTTTTTTCTTCTCTCTGAACTGTTATTATCAGTGGCCTCAGGCGAGTCACTTCTGTTTCGGGTTTTCAGTCAAACACAGCCTTATGTAGAGCTAGCTATAAATGATTTTTCACAAAGCACTCCCCTATAGGCAAACTAGAAATAATAATACTTTACAAAATTGAGGTCATAGGTATTAATTATTTCGAGTTCTAAGCAGGGACGTGGTAGTGCTGTTTCTAGGACAGGATGCTTGTCTGTCACAAGCCTTTGTTCCCCTTGGTAATTACATATCATTTAAAAAGTGTATTTCAAACACGACTTCATGCTTAAATCCTCTAAATACCGTGTTCAAAGGATAACGATTTCATTATGAAAACATGGCTTTCTTTATTATCACGTTCTTTCCTGTAAATACGGGCTTTTGAGAACCTTGAATTCATTCATGAATGTTACTATTCAGCATTCATTCCTTCTCCTCCACTCATTGTTCGTGATTTTGTCAGTTAATATAATGAGACTGGTTCTGAAAGGCTTACCCTCTTGTAGGTGCTGTTTATTTCTCTCTGGGGCTGTGTTGATTATTTCAATAGCTACCACATTTCCTGTATCTATTAGGATACACCGGTACATTCAGTTAACATAAGCTGCCAGCCGTGGATAATTTAGAGCATTTATTAGCTAATTCATCCAATGCTACTTAAAAAAAAATATTTTAAAACCATTGACTACTAGTATCGTCTGTATAGAACCAACATTTTTAAATAGAATTTTTTTAAAACTATACTAAAAAGCCTAGAGAGATGGGAAGGCCCGTGGTATTAATCACAGCCCCCATGGGACATGACCTAGTATTTGTTTAACCTTCAGGCACCACAGCCCACCTTTTCCTGGGATTGTCCCTTTGATGCATGTCCTGCTGGGATGGCTCATTGGGACTAAGAAAAATACTTTCTTACTTCTGACCACGAATCCCTTCATTGAATGTTTATCTAATTACTCCACAGAATTTAACATGTTCCTCTTAGTTTGGGGGGATCTTAAAGCCCTTTTAGGAACTGGCAAATCCTTAAGCATCCTTCTTCCTGCTCAGTAAATCTCTTGTGTCAGGGCGACACCAACACAGAGTCACTGGGACACTGGGACCCCAGCAGGGGCTCTGTCTTAACATCAGTACAATTAGATATAGTTGCTCCTACTGCTCCCCCAAAGACTTTCATTGAAAGTCTTTGCTTACCAGAAAAAATAAGGCTAGGGCAGCTTCGAGTGCTCACATTGGATCTAGGCATTTTGAGGGCAAGTAAAGTAGTGTTCACAATTAAATGTGAGAAAGTAGCTATCATAGCTGTCACACGATTCAGAGTGGTTGGGAGGATCTTTTTAGCCAGCTTATTTTCCTGAAAAAAAAAA
>JAQHUG010000020.1:6846436-6857750 GCA_028555095.1 Dicrostonyx torquatus | reverse complement strand
CCCAACTACACACCAGAAAGCCTCACTAAATGTCCTCTAAATCTGCGATCATGACATTTATATATTGCAGATTTGAAATAGGAAGTTCTAGCCTTCTTGTAGACAATGTCAGGAACATGAAGTAAAATTGAGTTAACCAACCCCCCACCACTCCATGATTCATAAGCTCTGATGTGGTCAAGGACCAGAAACCCATGGTCGACAGAGCAGGAGACATGGCCTGAGTTTAGTGTCCAGGACCAAGGTTTAGTGTCATAATATCACGTTTCTTTTAAAACTTTTGGGTTGATATGAGTTATTCATGCATCTATACACTCATATGTAGACATGTCTATATTTACTACATATAAACAGTATGTTGTAGAGCTACTTACATAGTTATTCTGCTACTCATATAACACACAGACATATAAATAAACTTTACACACACACACACACAAACACACGTGTTCCTGTGCCACTCAATCCACACCCGCTTGAATATATGTTCTGGGACATTCCTTGGTGTTTTTTCCTGCTTCAGTAATACTAGGAGATACGCTAAAAAAAAAAAAAAAAAGGAGCTTGATTGTTTATATTGATTCTCAGATCAAAACTACGGTAGGTCTGTTATTATCTCAGGACTGTTAAGGGTATTTTAAGATCACATAAATCATCCCAAGGTTTCCAAGAACAAGAGCTAGGAATAATACATCCAACTATTTCAGGTCTCATCCATCCACACTTCTACTTCCAAACTCCCCAGTCCTTGCTCAATCAATCCCCACCCTCATCTCCCAAAGGTAGCTTGCAGTTTTCTTTGGTAGGCTTATTAAAATAAAATATGACACGTTTTAAAGTTTATCATTTTTAAACAAAAGATACAATGTGATTGTAATGAGCAAATGCTAATTTTGGCTAAATTTAGGTTTCAGCTGAAGCTTGGCCGGAATCCTGAAGACCACTAGCAAACAGAAACAGTTGATGGCTTATGGGTATTTGCTTTCAATCCAAAGCTGCTTGTCTGTTGACAAAATACACTGGGTCCCTTAAGATGACTTCCTGGAGTCTGGGCGTGGTGTTGGGTTTCTTAGCCCGTACATACAATGCCCTGGAATTTAAAAAGTCCCGGATTACCGAGTCAGCCAAGCAGAAGAGGACGGGTTAAAACAAAGAAGAGAGAGCAAAGACTGGGATGAAGGGTCTTGGGGCTTTCTCTCTGGAGCCCTCTCTTCTCTTCATTACAGGAGAGGGCAGAGGTCACATTCTTAGCGTTTAGAGAAATACAAATAACTGTTGGTTACTTCAGACACTTCCTTCTCTCAGATTCCAAAACTTACCTTCCCTGCCAACCATCTTGAGGGTTCATGTGTGGTGAGGCCCATTTTTGTCTCTGACTTCAAGTCTCCTACAGCCCTTCCTCCTCAGCTTTCCTTGCCCATCAAAAGGTTTTCTTCATGGATGAAACCTCATCACCTTCCCTTGGAATAATAATAATAATAATAATAATAATAATAATAATAATAATAATAAACTGATAATGTTCACAGCGGGTGATGAAGATGGTGTCAAAGTACTTAGTGAAATGACATCACCTAGAGAAAGATCGAAGAGATAAGACATTTAGAAAGAATTGTCTGTCATAAAGCACAGAAAATCAGCCTACAATTCACAATTGCAGAGAACCTAGACCACAAAGAGGACCCTGAGAGAGACATGCATGAATCTAATCTCCATGGGAAGTAGAAAAAGACAAGATCTTCTGAGTAAATTGTGAGCCTGGGGACCATAGGAGAGGGTAGAAGGAAGGGGAGAGGAAAGGAGGGGAGCAGAAAAAATATATACCTCAATAAAAACAATAATTAAAAAAGTGTTGTTTTTGGGAGCAGGTCCATTGAGGGTGGGTGAGGGTGTAGTTGGGTGCTGAGGGTTTGTAGCAGTGATGGTGGGTGCTGAGGGTGTAGCAGTGATGGTGGGTGTTGAGGGTGAGCAGCAGTGATGGTGGGTGCTGAGGGTTTGTAGCAGTGGTGGTGGGTGTTGAGGGTGTAGCAGTGATGGTGGGTGCTGAGGGTTTGTAGCAGTGGTGGTGGGTGCTGAGGGTTTGTAGCAGTGGTGGTGGGTGCTGAGGGTGAGCAGCAGTGATGGTGGGTGCTGAGGGTTTGTAGCAGTGATGGTGGGTGTTGAGGGTTAGTTTCCAGGCACACTTTGTCCCTGCCTTTGGGCAGTCACCCCTTGGCATATGGCAAACAGTTCCACTGTGAGTAGTGCAAACTAGTGCTTGTCCCTTTAAGAGACAAGCTCTGCCCACTCCTGATCTTTCTCTTCCCACCTAGGCAAGTTGGCCTCTGACTCCTTCTCCTCTCCTCTTCCCTCTTTCTCTGTCTCTTTGTCCCTCTCTCATTGTTTCTTCCCTCCCTTTTAATAAAACTCCATTCTCAACTCTCTCTACAAGGCATGCTTGTTATCCATGGTGGCTATGGGATGCCACAAAGGTCCCTCTTCTGCCATGGCTTGCAGTGAGGGTGTGAGAGCGTGGGACAGAGAGAGCACCGTATTCAGCTGCTTTTCACATGTGCCTTCTCCCCTCCCCTCTTCCTCCAACTGGAGATATTGTGTTCCATCCACTCAAATTCACTTGGAGCTAAATATTCTTGTTGTTTAAACATTTCTTTCATATGCCTCAGCATTTTCTTTAAGTAAATACAATTTCGCCCACATTTAACGATATTAAGACATTTTTCTCATTAATAAGCGTTTAGCATTCAAGCCCTTAGGTGTATGGGGTTGGAAACCTGTCACAAGCACTTTGGGTTAATACGCTTTACAGAAAAGCGGGCTCTAAATGAAAGAGAAGAGGGCGCATGGTAGGGAAAGCAAAAACACTGAGGATTTTCCTTAAGTTCCTTCATTCCTTTTTACCTTTTTCTTTTTTTTCCATTGTAGAACCATTCAGAGTACCACATGGTTTATTTGCAATATGTGGTTAGTTTGACACCTTCATCACCCCTTAGAGCCCAGTAACAGACTTTGCCGATGCTGGTCCTGACAATGAACACAGCCAGGCTTATGCACATCGAGAAAAAAGAAACTCAGGCCTGGACGCCCCGGATTCTTTCACGCAGTTGGGTCTGTCTCTACGTTCACACTTCCATTTCCGTAGAGTTTGAGCATTTGAGTGTAGAACCTACCTACACGTTCGTCACGAAAATGAACTGAGCGCATTACTGAAGGGGCTTAGCATGGAGAAAACATCAAACATCAAAGAGATTGAAAAGCTAACAATTCAGTGCATACGTCTGGGACGACGGGTGGCGTAGGAGAGCACACGTAGCATCACTGCCAGGCAAAGCATGTGGCTGCAACCGCTATGTGTGTCTGCAGGCGTCCCAATGTCCCAGCGTCAGAGAGGATTACATCCTCTATGAAACCTCGGCCGCCGGCCAGGTGTTCCTGTGACTACCAGGTGCTCACTACAGCAAAATGGCTTAGCGAGGGATATCAATTCCCACCAAAGTAACACCAAAATAGAATTTTCTCCTGCATT
Source organism: Dicrostonyx torquatus (assembly GCA_028555095.1). Taxonomy (NCBI): domain Eukaryota; kingdom Metazoa; phylum Chordata; class Mammalia; order Rodentia; family Cricetidae; genus Dicrostonyx; species Dicrostonyx torquatus. Next base: position 6,854,227 of record JAQHUG010000020.1, on the reverse strand, counting down.
ACAATTTTATAGGGAGAATTTTTTTCTTTCTTTTCTTTATTGTTAAAAGAAAAATTTACACTTCCTCTCCTTGTCCCAGGCCCTCGGGCTCCCCCACTACTCCACCTCCCTCCCCTGCTTCCTTAAGAGGAGGCAGGGTACCCTGCCCTGTGGGAAGCCCAAGGGCCTCCCCCCTCCATCCCGGTCTAAGAAGGTGTGCATCCATATAGAATAGTTTCACAAAAAAGCCAATACATGCAGAAGAGATAGGTCCCCGTGCCATTATCATTGGCTTCTCAGTCAGTCCCCATTGGCAGCCACATTCAGAGAGTCCGGTTTGGTCATATGCTCATTCAGTCCTAGTCCAGCTGGATTTGATGAGCTCCCAATAGATCAAGCACACTGTCTCTGTTGGTGGGCCAGTCCCTCGTGGTCCTGACTTCCTTGCTCATCTTCTTATAGGGAGAATTTTATTTCCCAGGGAAAACAGGAGAAAATCCTTTTTTTAAACGTTGGTGCTGTGCTGTAGCCATCAGCAAATTATCTAGAAATTGTATCTCACCAAGGCCAGGATTTCCCGAGCGAAGTACTCAAGGGAAGATAATTGTCGTTTTACCTCTTTTGTTCCAGTTTAGAGGCAACGGTTGTAGGCTTCCTCGCAGACGGATGGACATCCTGGGAAAGGGAAGAGTTTCACGGTTCCTGGCCATTCTGCCCTCTTTCCACTTCCATATGACACTTTCAAAGAGGGTCTCTAATAGGTCTAAGGATTAGGCTGAGGCAGGCCTACCCCACCACACAGACGCAAGCACGCACGCACGCACACACGTACGCATAGGCACGCATTCACGCATGCGCACACACTGCACTTTGGATGTGCAGGCCCCTCTTATAGTAAAGAACACTCATGCTCCTCAGCAACGAACAAGCTCAGTTTTGGCAATTTCTGACTTTGCTGAAGGCTCCTATAGTCACAAAAGCATTGCAGTACTTATCCAGTGGGGTAATGCCGACCGGCTGCTGTGAACACACTTGAGGTTCCGGTTCCTCCTGCATCCCTCAGATCCTGCACAGGCCTGGGAATGCGGAGGGCTTTGGCCTGACATTAGAATCATCTAAAAAGGCAATGGCTTCTTTATGGGCCTCTTTATCTATGGCCTCTTAAATCAACAGAGTGTCCGATCAGCGACAGAAGTAATAATTCGGATGTCTAGCCTCGCACTTTTACTTTATTTCCCCAAAGCTGTTTTATATTACGATGTGCTGAAGAGGGCTTCTGCTGCACGTCAATCCCTTGTCCTCTCCCAGCTGCATCTCCTCATCGTTCCTTGCATGGATTGCCTCTGATGTTGGTCAGCAACCAGCAGCTTCCCTGTCCCCACGATCTGCCATGCAGGCACCTTTCCAGGGTGACAGCACAGAAACCTGGATTGGGCTTCGAATACCATCACTAGGCTGGTGGGACCAATTTCAGACTATAGTCCCGCAAACTGGAAGCTAAAATAACCGTCTTTCCCCTTAAACCACTGCCTGTCCGCTTGGTGGTCCCCCTAAAGTTTCCTTTCCACCCGTCCCCGCTACGGTCTGCTCTCTCTGCATACTGGGCAGAGAACCCTGACTTCATTTCCGCCTCTGCTTTCAATTTCCAGTCCCTCATTTGTTCCCAAACACCCATCCTCAAGCCAAGATGGCTCTCATTATCCACCCCAAATTGCAGCGAGCTGTAAGTGGATAAAGCCGACCTAACTCTATGCTAAACTAGGTCAGTGACATCATTTTCAGGGCCTGGCGAGGTAGCAAAGCCACTCTCTGTCGCCCACAACATGCCTCCCTTCCCACACCGTCATCACTGCCTCAGGACTCTGTGTGCTCAGGTCATGTGTAGGCTAGATGTATACACAGGTCATCCATGATCGAAGAAGACCAGGGCACTCGGAGTCCTTTCCTGGTGCTCCCCGACATCCTCCAGCACAATCTGGAAATCCATCCACCATGGAGAAAAAAGCTACCTGCCAGTGCTTTCAAATCAAACCGAGGCCTGAAACAGAAGGGGTGTGTAGGCCTCAGTGTTCGTGCTGGAAACTGGGGCTGTAGGCGTCGGGGTTTGCCACTGCAACATTGCAAAATGCAAAAATGGGCCTCCTGGGTAGAGCCCCCACTGTACTCAGTGAAGAATCTTTCTCTTCCCTCCAATCTTACTCTTAGTTTTCTTCTCTTTGTTCAAATAGTTAAATTTGAGCTAGCTTGAAGGGGAATTATGATTTCTGACAAATAATATTTAGGAAGAATGACTGCCTTTATTTTCTGCTCAAGTACATGTGGGGAAGCAAATTTGTGTTTAAATTCAGGGCAAAGACACCTGCAGGTTTTCAATCAAGACAATTTAAATATTTTGAACAACTATTTTTAATTTGTTATTTAAATCTCCTCCTTCTACCTAATAGCCTGGATGGATACAGCCACTGGTAAATTATATGTCTATGGATATGTATGGATATGTATGTATGTATGTATATGTATATATATATATATACCCATACCCATGCACACACAATCACATATGGGTTTTAACCTGATTTTCAGAGCGATATAGAAGTTTTGCTATAGTCTTTCTCTTCCCTCCAATCTTACTCTTAGTTTTCTTCTCTTTGTTCAAATAGTTAAATTTCATCAGGTTTCACTGGATGCTTATTAAATATACTCATCTACAAATCAGAACTTTTGGGTAGAACCAGGGACATACGCCAGTGAAAGGCCTGGCAATTGTTCTGTGCACGGGGTTAGGTATGACTGCTACTGTGGGCCACATTTTCTTTGGACAGCATTGCTGTCCTCATAGCGTGAATAATACAAACCCAGAGACAGAAATTGGGGTTCAACTCGAAAACTAGGAAAGCAAAGCAGCTAAGCCACTAGAAGTCTTACCTCTACTAGGGCTGGGTGACTGCAGACTGGTAAACTCCGCCTCTTTCTCCTCGCATTTTATATTCCCTCTAGTGCTGGGATTAAAGGTATGGGCCACTACCACCTGGATTTATTTCAGCATTGGTCTTGTGTAGCCCAGGGTGGCCTTGAGCTCACAGAGATCCAACTGCCTCTGTCTCTCAAATCCTGGGAATAAAGGTGTGTGTCACTATTACCTGACCTCTAGTGGCTTTAGCTGTGCCTCTGGTCTTCAGGCAAGATTTATTTATTAAAATGCAAATGATATGCCACTATACATCCTCGTCGTGTGGTGCTGCCAGCAGAGGTGCTGTCCAGACAGCCTCGCAGGGCTTCGCTCTCCTGACCGTTCCTGTGTATTAGAACTGGAATCAGATGAACACACCACAAATCCCTCTTCCTTTTCATGTAGAATGTGTAAGAGAATCGAGCCATCCTTGCTCTGGTTGTAGGCCTGAAAGTCTGAGAACACTCTAGCAAACTTAGAGTGAATATTATACACAGTGGTCACGTGCCAAGATTTGTTCGGAGAAGATGCGTGGATGCCCATTGCTTCAGTGAGGAAGCTAGTTGGTCCTTTCATTCAGTCATGGCACACGTCAGTCAAAATTAACAACCTTAACTGTTTGTATGTATTATTCCTGCAACTGTGAAAAAAACCCCACAAATATTCTCTCAACCTGTATACTAAGCAAGCACAATAAATGGCTACAGTATCATGTCTTTCTTCCTTTCCTTCCTCCCCCTCTCTCTTTCTTTCTCTTTACCTTTCTTTCCTTCTGTCTTTCTTTCCTTCTTCCTAGTCTTCCTCCTCCTCCTTCTTCCTTCTTCTTCTTTCTGGCACAAAGCAGAAGAAAGCTCTGTAAGTGTTGATGGAATGAGTCTACTGTGAGCTGGTCTGCCTGTAGCGCAAATTCTAATTGTTCCTAAATCAATAAATCCTGGAGTCAGATATTAGGGCATGAAAGCTGAGAGAAGCAGTGTGGCCAGCTACCAGAGAGACCTTTTACCTCCACCAATGCTCAGACTCAAGGGGGGTGACCCTGTCCTCAGACTGCATCCTCAGACTGCAACTGTCTCCACCAAACCTCAGACTGCACTGAGCTCCTGTCTCCTCCCACCTTATATTCCTCTCTCCGCCCAGCCGTACCAGTCCTGTCTCCACCTCCCTAATGCTGGGATTAAAGATGTGTGTTCTCAAGTGCTGGAATCACCTTTGTGTGAGCTCTGTTTCTCTTTTAGGAATCTTCCATCTTGTGTAGCCCAGGGTGGCCTTGAACTAACAGAGATCCCTCTGTTTCTGTCTCCTGAGTTCTGGGATAAAAGGTGTATGCCACCACCCTCTAGCCTTGAGTGACTTAGCTCTGCACTCTGATCTTCAGGCAAGCTTTATTTGTTAAAACACAAACAAAAGACCACTACACCTAGGGACCCAGTTTTGTGGTTGAAGGGGGAGAAGGGATGGAGCTTCATCTCCTATCAGCAATTTCCTCTCCCTTTTGTTTCCAGTTTCTTCCTTGGGAAGTGGCATTAGTATTTCTGTGAAAGAGTTTGAAGCAGATACCTGTAGCTCACCGAACCTGGCCATCCTGGCCACCTCCTCAGAATCCTAAATGTATTCACAGGATGGATGCTGATTCAAGATAGGGCCTGGAAGAAGGGGAAAGAGAGATTCACAGCATTGCAAATCCTGGGTCCACTTGACTATTGTGTAATGTTCCTTAAAAGACATGGGAGACCTGGAGAGACCCCAGCTCAGAAAGGTGGCCAACCACAGGAGTTGTGACCGCGATGCCGAAACCATTGCTTTCATACAAGGGCAGCTACCTGGCCATCCTGCTTCCTTGGACAACGAGCTTGTCAATGGGGACTAGGGCAGAGAGATGACTGGGAACCTCCTCAGAATCCTAGAGTGGTACATGCTTTGGTCCATCACACAAAATGAGGTTGGGAGCACAGGAAGTGACAGAGCACCATCAAGGTGGAGAATAAAAAGGGGGCTAGAATGAAGACAGCAACATAAAATTCAGAACTGCTAAAAAAAATACTGCTTTTTCTTGTGATCATAACTTAATTTTTTTTACCTGCATTCTGCATTAGATACACCCATGTCATCAATTCTACATCGGTAGTCACAGAATGCTTGACAATTAATAATTGTGAGGAATGTGTCTTTAATTTCTGAAGAAAGAAATGTACATTTATGAACCTGACTTAATATGAAAATCTCAGAGTACGTAATACGTTCTTATTTGATTCTTAATTTTAATCACACTGAGCATGACCACAAGGCACTTGGCAGACAGCAGAGATAAACTGATTGTTTTCTATAGCTTGGCTTAGTGACATACACCTGTAATCCTAGTACTTGAGAGACTGAGGCAGGAGAATCATGAATTCAAGGCCATAATGAGCTACGTAGTAAGTTTCAGGTCCGTGAGATACATAGCAAGACCATGCTTTAAAAAATTAATAATAATAATAATAATAATAATAATAATAATAATAATAATAATAAAGTAGGGGCTGGACAGATGACTCAGTGATTAAGAGTGCTTCCAAAGGGCTGAGCTCAGTCTCCATACCCATACCTGTAACTTTATCTCCAAGGGAATCTGGCCTCTATGGGCACCTACACACACCTGACATTCATTTACACGACACATGCACACTAAAACTAGCAACAAAAAATTTAAATCCTAAAGAGAAGAGCAAGAAAACAGAAAGCAACCTCAGGATTTGTGGCCAGCTCACACAAATCGAGGAAGGGCTTGGGGCTCCCATCTTGGAGGGACTGACTCCCAGAGGCTGCCGTTGTTTTCAGTCCTCTTCAGAGCCTTTGGAAGGAGCCAAGACCACGAGAAAACAAGACTCTCCTGGCTGCTTTCTGCCTAACGACCTCTCTACTTCCACATCATGTCACTATGTATCTATTCCTTACCCCCAGATAGATCTCGCTCATCTGTTCACTGTGCTGCTTTCTGATCAGATGGACCAGGTTCCAACGCATTGGAGCCCCTGCGGTCTACTTTGTACATTTGTGCTTCTGTGCCAGAATTTTAAGCCATATGACTTCCAGCAGTTCCTCGGTGTATCATACAGAGAGACTTCCCACGTTGATCTAGTCTTGTATTTTCATTTAAGTCTTAAAATAAGATTATAATATTTTGCTCAAAATTCTGCTGTAATTTAGATTAGACTTGCAACAAGGATTATGTCATTTGATTTCCATTTGACTTTTCCTCTGTTGAGAATTATATTCTAGTGCTAATAATATTTCTACTGTTCTATTAAAGATGCTCCTCTGACTTGGCTTGCTTATTGCTGATGTCTTCGCTCTAATTACCACGAATATTGTTGGTAACTGCAAACGAGGTTCCTTTCCTCTCTTCAAAAGAACGTTGGTTTAGCAGGTCGCTCCTGACTATTGATTTGAGAATATAACTTTAATCAAGTTATAGGATTTCTGGCCTTCCCTGCCTCCCTAAGATTTGGTTTCTGTCACTATTTTATTTGGGATTTCTATTGCTGCTGCAATCGTTAGTGCTATAAACTTGCAAAGCTTTTCTTCCACCTGTGATCTAGCATGTATTCGATAATTTATCAGTAAGATGGGCTGAGGAATAGAACCAGTATTTAATTTCTGGAAACAGATCCTGATGGTTAGGAATACCGTACTTGAATGCATGCCAGGATCCACTTGTGCAATGGGAAACCGTGTATGGGTCTGCTTCCGTCCATCAAGTCTCTATATCCCCAATACAAACTCTGACATTCTTCATTTTCCCAGAAATACATAGGTTTAAAACTTCACTGATATGGAAGTAATGGGGCTGGTTCTTGTATCAACTTACCTCAGGTTAAGATCAACTGGAGAATTGCCTTGAAGGCCTTAACTGATGTGGAAGACCTCCCTGAAATGTGGGTGGTTTTATTTTGCTTTGTGCTAACTTGACACAGGCTAGGGTCATCCGGGAGGAGGGAAGCTTGTTGAGAAAATGGCCCCATGAGATTGACCCATGGATGCTTTCTTGATTCATGACTGACGTAGCGGGACTGTAGGGGGTACCACTCATGGGCAGCGGTTCTCGGAGGTGTAAGAGAGGCAGCTGAGTGAGACCGAGAGCAAGCCAGGTGGCAGCATTCCTCCTTGCTTTCTTTTCCAGTTCCTGCCTCCAGGTGCCTGCCTTGCGTTCCTGCCCTGACGTCCCTCAGAGACTGAGAGTGCCCTGAGAGATGTAAGCTGAATTAGACCTTCTCTTCCCATGCAGGCTTTGGTTAGTGCTTTCTCACAGCAACAGAAAGACAAACTAAAGCAACAACTAAGTAGAATTGGTGGAGATCTATATTATTACATATATAATACATACTATATATTACACACATACATATATATAACATTGAATTAGACTGTAACATTTCTTTTTTAAATTTTTAAAAATTTATTATGTATATAATATTCTGTCTGTGTGTATGCCTGCAGGCCAGAAGAGGGCACTAGACCTGATTACAGATGTTTGTGAGCCACCATGTGGTTGCTAGGAATTGAACTCAGGACCTTTAGAAGAGCAGGCAATGCTCTCAACCACTGAGCCATCTCTCCTGCTCCTAGACTGTAACATTTCAATACATTGTTAGTATTCATAAGACTGACTAAGGACTGGCCGTTCTTTTGTGTTCTATTTGACTTGGCTAGCAGATATGTAATATGTTCATGTGTTCCTGTGATTTCCATGGAATGGATGGAGAAAGTGAGGCACCAAGAACACAAACATTTCATTTTTAAATCCACTAAGATTCCCAACTATTAATAAAACTTTAAGCCAAAGTATTGATGTCTTCATTTTCGTACACCAATAACTGTGATTG